>OX442352.1:30635909-30645909 GCA_949357725.1 Hyperoplus immaculatus
CAGCTGTACTAAGATAGACTTCAGCTCGGTAATCCCCACAGAACACACAACTCTGTCTCAGTAAACAGCTGAAGGTTCATACTATTACAGAGATGAATGGCTGGAGATAGAAATCGTAAAAACTCCCTAAAGGAAAAGCATCAGGTCTGACATCAATGACAGTGATTTTTCACTTACATGCTGAAGCATTGGGGCCATGGGATTGAAAAATAAGAGAAGTTTTTTTCCATTATGTAGCCCACTTTATTGATTGATTGATTGATTGATTGGAACATTGTGCTGATGAGTTATTGATCCCGGAAGTTCGAATCTTTCAGTGTCTTTCTAACTTTACTGCAGGACTGTCTGGAACTGTTGACTTAATTCTTGACATTTCAAATAATGCATAAATTATAATTAATTAGAACATCTTCCTCTAGAAATGTGTCCTTCTCCTGTGGCCCTAATGCTCTTCTGTACTTTATAGAAGTCTGTTGACAGATGTAAATGTGGAGAACACAATGGTAACATCTGTTTTCTGCGTAGACTTTACTATCAAGTAAGTAAAGTGGCGCCCTTAGCTCAGTTGGTAGGGCGTCCCCCCATGGGCCTCGGCCAGCAGCGGACCCGGGTTCTATTCCTGCCCGCGGTCGTTCTCTGCATGTCACTCCCCTCTCTGCCCCATTTCAACTCTGTCTCTACACTATCAATAAAGCATAAAAATGCCAAAAAATTATCTTAAAAAAAAAAAAAAGTAAGTAAGTAAAACTTTTACAAAACAATCACAAAATAAGTGCACCTGTGACGTGATGACCTCGATGGATGCCATAAAGCGGTCTGCGATGATGGAAACTCCGATGAACATGTACATGAGTCCCACGAAGTAAACCGCTGCCCGGGCGACCTGGTCCCCTATCCCGGGCCGGTTGGGTCTCCACACGGGTAGCAGAATTCCCGGCTCGCACACGGGAACGTCCTCACACTTCCCCGGAGCGCTGGCGTTACTGTAGGACGTGGACGAGGGGAAGATCGAAGGGAAGATCGATGGGAATGCCGAGGATCGCAGTTCCGGAACGCTGCTGGATTCCCCGCGTTGTGATTCGCTCAGACAGGGAGGAAAAGGAACGGAGAAGAGCAGGAGGAGCAGAGGGAAGTAGTAAAGAGACATGGCGGAGTTTTGGTTGGTTTGGTCGCCACGGGAATAAGGTTAGAGGGGGTTAGGGATTAGGGGGTTAAGGGTTAGGGGGTTGGGGTTAGGGGTTAGGGGTTAGGGGTAAGGGGTTGGGGCAGGTAGAGCGTAGAGGGTGGAGCAGTTAGATCACCTACAGGGAGACACAGAGAAGAAAGAAATACATTAATCTGTGGTTGATAACTGCATAAAACAAATCACAATTTTGGACACCAGTTTGTAAACGCTGCCATACTGAGAAATACAGAGAGAGTTTTGTGGAGCTGATAGGCTTAATCAACTTTGTATCAACTCGTTTGGCAATGACTTGAATGCAACCAACATTCATTTATATGAAAAAATGTATACACAATGTTGAAAGTGTTATTGTAAATAATTAAGAATTCCTCATGGGGGCGACATAAGTTACGCACTATAGCTTTAAGTCCTGGCAACACCTCAGTATTTATATATAATCCTTGCTGTGGTTGAACTCGAGTTTGTTGTCATTTAGAACCAAGGATAAAAACATCCACCTCTCTCCGTATTCCATTCCAATATAAAATCCATTTGGAGAAACTTCCGGCACTTTGCTTTCATTCAAACGGCCTTCTAACTGCTCATCTCTGAACTGAGAACGTCTACGGGTCCTTGAGCATTCTGTAAACAACAACTCCAGTGGAGGCTTTCAAACTTTCAACATCCGCTCAAACAAAAGGATTTCTTGTGACTCACACCAGATGACGTGAATCGGCGGAGGACTCTATTCATGGGAGTGAGTCACTGGTAATTAGAAAAATAGGATAAGAAAATATAATATATATAATAATTCCACATTTCCACAAAGGAGCACAGTTTGGCTTGGCACTGCACAGTAATCAAATCAAATCAAATCAAACTTTATTTGCATAGCACTTTTCATACACAGTGAAGGTAACACAAAGCGCTTTACAGTAGGGCGATATAAAATCCCCGGAAATCACAGACATAGCAACACATTATATTAAGAAATTGAAAACATTTTATATAACATAACTTGACCAGCACCGACTAAATAACACAACCCACGTAACTATGGTGACATCATAGCAGCGAGACACAGTGTAGCCCGCTGCTAACTCAACTAAGATTTAAAAACGCCACACAATAAACAAAGAGCTGCGCCGACATTTTTCTCTAAACACGAGACTCTTCACTTTTGCCGAGGTGAAAAGGCACGGTTCGCTTATTTTGGTACCCGTTCCAAGTTTTGTCAATGGGAACGCAAATGGAAAGTGTGCCATACCGTACAAAACCAAGGCTTTAGGCAAGGCAAGGTTATTCCTATAGCACAATTCAGACACAGATGCCATTTTTTCTTTTTTTAAGATATTTTTTGGGCATTTTTGTGCTTTACTGATAGTGTAGAGAGACAGAGGTGAAATGGGGAGGGGGAGTGACATGCAGAGAACAACCGCGGGCGGGAATCGAACCCGGGTCTGCTGCTGGGCCCGGCCCAGGGGGGGGACGCCCTACTTCAAGGCCATTCTAAGTGCTTTCCAGGGCATACAATACATCAAGATTAGATAATAGAAATTGCATTTAAGAGATAGTCAAAACAAAGAAAATACATGTACATCAAATCAATATAACAATGAAGGACTTAATAGATAAACAGAGAAGAAAGAAGAAATACTACGAACTGGAAAATAAAAAGTTGAGATAAAGAAAAGAGAGAACTGGGAATTAAGCTGTAGTATGTCACTGTGATTCATTGGGTTATTTTAGTTCAGGACAGTTTCAGATTGTGTCCTTTACAATCCTGGACATTTCTCTCTAGCAGGAAGCAATAAGAGCAGCGTTTAGAAAGCTTTTTAATCTGACCTCGGGACAAGGCAAGTTTTCAGACACAAGGCCATTCAATGTGCTTTACAGGGGCATAACATACATCAAGATTAGACATCAGAAATTACGTTTAACAGATAGTAAAAACAAAGAAACTAAATCAACGAGAAGGGCACTTTTCAAACTTGTAAAGCAAGGGTTGGACAGTTTCTTTTTCATTTGTGGTTTTCATTGTCGGTAAATATTACTTTATTATATCTGTCCATGTGTGTGAGAGATGGAGAGAGAGATAGAGAGAGAGAGGGAAGGAGAGAGAGAACAATAGAGAAATATTGATGTCTTGTCCCATTGACTAGTTTTGTTGAACGCTTTTTTTTATGCCGGTGAATTGAATCGATAGACAAACAATGTTCACAAAGAAAAAATGATTTGAATTGTTTTGGCACTATTTTACCCGTCAAGCCGTAAAGTTCCTTTTCATAGCATAAATATATCAGCAGAAAACAAGACGAGTGTGCGCGTCTCACACACACACACACACACACACACACACACACACACACTCGACTGAGGGCGTATATGTGTGTATGTACTATACTTTGATTTGGGATCAAACCTTGTTTACCTCTGAAAGTCCAACCTTGTGAAGCGTGAAATCAAAGTACGGACAGATGGACTGAACCCTGCTTCCTGACAGTACGTTCATCGTGTCCTGATCCTCCCTCTCTCTCTATCTCTCTCTCTCTCTCTCTCCCTCCCCCTCTCTCTCTCCCTCTCTCTCTCTCACACACACACACACACACACACACACACACACACACACACACACACACACACACACACACACACACACACACACACACACACACAATCTCTCCCTCTCTCTCTCCATCTGCCCTTGGAAAGCACCTGCTAACACCTTCTGTTAAATCATTACACACTTCAGTAAATCTCAATTTATCGTAGAAAAACTAAATCTTTATTCCTCTCCCTGGGTCCTTGACCCTGCACCGCTCTGTATCCTCTCTCCGGTTACTTGTACTCGATATGAAAGAAATGTCGGTAAATGCATATCTACTGAAGAATCTAAACAAATCTAATTCAAAAAATGAAAGCTTTCATATATTTAAGGTTAATTTCGCATAAAGTGAAAAATGTGATCCCCTTCTTTTGCTTAAATTTTGCTGCTGATGGCTAACAGCAAATGGAAATCGGAAATCCAGCATCTCAAAACCGTAATAACCAAACTTAAAACCAAAGAATGGCTTGACATATTTCACTTTATATGTTAAATAAAAAAGAATACTCTCATTTTTAGTTTTATGTACCTACAGTCTGTATATTCTTTATATTCTTAAGCATCATCCATTAGTGTTTTGTAGGTTTTGGGCTAAACATTTTCTTGAGTGTTTTTGACTCTTTTACCATGTGTCTGTATTTTGCTGCGAGTTTTGTCCTACTTAAAGGTCATTATCATCATTATAAGTCTGGTTCATATACTGTATAGAACTAGAGCCTGACAGGTATATTCTACAATTCCAAACAATTGCCGAACAGTGAAAGCCCAGTGGTGGTAGGCAATGCTTTGAAGAAGGTAAAGCTCCTAAGAAGCTACAATAAGGTTACTGAGACCTTACTGTATGCAAGTTCCCAGTAATCTACTCAGTTCATCCTTGAATCAGTATCAACATTTGTGTAAAGTTTGAAGAAAATCCCTCAAAGCGTTCATGAGATATTGCGTTCACAAGAACGGCCCGGACAGACGGATATACAACCCAATAACATAATGCAGACAGTGTGAGTGATAGTGGCGGTAAAAGGTGGTTAATGAGAGAGGGGTTGAAAACGATTTGGGCCGAGGGTTTATAGACGCCATTAAAGGTACAGGCCTATAAGTGTGTTACCATAGTGACCCGGTAATCAGTTTGTGTGCGCGTGTGTGTGTGAGAGAGTGAGTGTTGGTGTGTGTGTGTGTGTCTGTATGTTGGTATGTGTATGTGTGTGCATGTGTGTGAGAGTGAACGTAGGTGTGTGTGTAAGAGTGCGTGTGTGTGTGTGTGCGTGGGGTTAAAGATAGAGAGACTTCATTCATCAGCAGAAACAGACAGAGCTGAGGGGCAAATCTACTTATTTGTCCCTACTGATGACACACACACACACACACACACACACACACACACTACAAGACTACCAGTATTTGAGCTAAGCTAACTGGTGATAAGGGACCTTCGCCCATTCATTCTTCAGTTAAAGGAACGGGTTTCTGTCGCCTACGCTTGAACCAAAGAGTGAAGCAACAAGCTAAAAATCAAACATTTTGAACTATTCCTTTACAGTAAGTCGTCCTCGATCAACTGGTGTGATGTCTAGTGTGTGTCTCTGAAATAAATACACACACACACACACGCTCGCACGCACACACACACACAGTCACCAACACGCACGCACACACACCCCCACACACACACACACACACCTGAGCCCTCATATCCCATCATGCATGTTAAGGCCCGGACACACTGGCCCGATAATCGTCGTCGTAGAGTCTGGAGGGGGCGGGGACACGAATCTGTTTGGTGTGTGCCGTGAAATCGGTCGTCGTAGGTGTCGGCGGGCAGTCTTTCAGTTGGAGCAATTTGATTTGTGGAGGGCTAGCGAATCAGTGAAGCCCGGAAGTGAGGCGTGTAGCACAAACAGCGAACAACAGTTAGCCATTGTTTTAATGTGTTTGTTTGTTTCGTTCAGAGAGTACTCACATGCATCAACCCTTGTTGACTGCTCGACACCATGCTCGACACTCTCTGCTAAAAATGGTGCTCTTAATGGTCCATAAATATAAATATGTATTTCTATCTGTTTATGGTCTAGAGAGCCGTCCCATCATTTCCGGCTTTCGTATTTTTTCAGGCCACAATACAGATTAGCGCCGCCTGCTATTATGGAGACATTACGTCCCGCGCAAGCGCAGAGCGTACGGAAAGTCAGCAGTCGGCTTGGTGTGTTCTTGGCACTTTTTTGGCCGTGACGGGAAGACTGGAGCTGCCTGAATCAGCAAACTCCATTTTCGGGTAGTCGGACTGGAGTGTCCTGGCCTTAACAGCTAATTGCTATCGTTAGCCTCTAACTGTAATCCTGCTCTCATCAAAAACACATTTAAACACACGATTAAACAACGATCACTGATTCTAATTGGTCGACTCCTATCCATTCCTGATGGTGGTGACCAGGGAGAAGTGTTATTGTGTGTGTGTGTGTGTGTGTGTGTGTGTTATATGTCATTGCTAAAAGAAGGGCTTCTCTGCACACACTTTCTGTGCCTACGCTTTGTGAGTCTATGGCAATTCCAAACCGATCACTACACACTCCCACTCAATGATGAAGTGTCATTCTGTGTGCCGTCACACTATGAAGGCTCAACTACAGTATTACAGGGGGAGGTATAAAAACAACTTGCCGTTTTGATACGCCTGCGCACTCACCTGCAGTCCTTAAGATCTTTGCAGGTAATTTATGAACAGCAGAGGAAAAATGTGACCGTTTTATAAACATTTAAAAGTTCCTTATAGTCTCTTTAAGCAAATGTACTATTTTATATTATGTACTTTACATTCATCCCAACACTGTGCAATAAGTTAGTATGTCATGTGTGGATGTCTGCGGTACACAGAGTTCAACATGTTATCAGTTTGACTTTTATTTTGTATTTCTAGACATCAGATACATTCCTTTGATGATAAAATACTATAAACAATGAAATAATTGCATCTATTTTGATTTTTTCAATTATCATACAAATTAAATTGAATATACATTACATGCTATAAAATGTCATATAAATGTATGGTCTCAAACACATAACACAAAAACAACACAGGAGATGTAGTATAAATGATAATTCAAACACCGGCTTGCCATATCTTTTAAACCAATTCTGTGAACCAATTTGTACCAGAACATCTGGTGCACAGTCCTGTAATAAACAGACTTCCTGAATATTCTACTAATAAATCAGCAGATGTGAAACCGAGCCAACCATCTCCGCAATGTCTTTTTTACGATACGCACTTTATTTGCAATATACCTACACCTATCAATCAGGACTGTTTACACAAATTGGTTCAGTGCTGACATGATGCAGTGTGTATTAAGTAATAGGTGTATAGGGGAAATATTTCACTCTAAGTAAGCTGCATTTATTTTAGCCTGAAGCCTATTTGGTGTAACATCAGACACATTGCAATGAACCAAAGTCGGAACAATTCCATTTGGAAACATTTCTCACACGTGACATGCTTTCTGTGTGCAAATTTGGCGACATCTAACTAATTATGCATACATTTGCATCTATTTAAACTAAAAATCAGTTGGAAAGATGTTGGATGAAGCCAAAATTAAAAAAAATTATTAGAGTCCAAAGTGTTTACAGAACAGATTTTGGATGCAGCCTTGATTATGGAAAGTTTAGTTGATGTAAGTGCTTTAGAAATTGGGATTTTTTGGTTCAGAGTATTGAACAAAAAACTAATGTTGAGATAATGGCCGTTAAAGATGGTTGTATAGGAGGAATATACAGACTCAAACAGACCAGGTTTAGTCAAATAAACACCTGAATGTACATTTTGGACCTTTGATTTATACTATGTAAGAAGACATGTTATCGAAGCAGAATAGCCGAAAAATCGCAAAACGTGTTCCCAGCCACGTCTCTCCTTCAAGACGATTCTGAATGTTAAATACAGAATGGTCAGAATGGTCACACACACACACACACACACACACGCACATGCACACACACACACACACACACACACATTCACTCTCTCCACCTGTCAATGTGAGGGAGCGGTGAAGTCTTGTCTTTCTCTCTCATATAGTAATGACTGCTTGCGTTTTGAAAATGGTCTATTGTTAAACGGCCGCTCAGTCTTCCCTCTATTCTCAGCAGAGCGAATCCCAAACGGTAAAGGACTAATCGATGTTTGATATCAATAAGTAATTTGTGGTGAAAGCCACGTTGCAGGCTGAGCATTTCATTAGACACACAGGTTTCTGCAGCAGAAAAAAGCTCTCACATGATTTAGTATTTTGGCCTTTTTAGCTTTAAAGGTGGAGTCAGCGATTTTGGGGAACGCTTGTTGTCAAAATCACTTTTTGTCAAAATCAGTGAATATCTTCTCAAGATCTGTTAACTGTACGTACTGTGTGTGAGCACTGAAGAAAAATCTGGCGATAATACACAGCCTAAGCTCTGTAAACAGGCATGTAAACAAAGGGGCCCACCGTAGCTAAGCAACATACCCATTTACAGGGCATATGCTGTGTATTAACACTGGATTTTTTTTAATTTCGCACACAGTACAGACAGGTAGTGTCACAGTCAAAACTCAAACAACAGATACATTTATCAAAAGTGGATGAACACTTAGATTAAAAGTTCATCTGTCATTACTTGGTCAACCATTCTGAAAACGTGTATTTGAGCTGGTTTAAAAAACAGATAATTAAAAAAAAAGCTCATTGCTCAGGACTGATAAATGCTGTGCTCTGATTGATAAAGCACACTATGCTATGGTCTGTTATTTCTCGATAATGCCCGCTGACCTCTGTTAAGGATAATTCACTGTTGCTATGGACCTGTGGACATTGCTCTGATATATCAAATCAATCCATTGACAGACCCCCATTAAAAACACAATGGAATACTGTTACAACATGACTTTGCGTTGGGCTCCTGTTCATCTTATTGGTCTTTATTTCTAGAGAGTGACCCGTTAGCTAAACATTATTCCTTTACTTTCAGCTATCTGTTATACTGGTCCCACTCTATAGATCCCTGTGGGGGTAATTATCTTTTTCGCCTTCCATGGTGATGTCAGAGGTCATTGTGTGTGTGTCTGTGTGTGTGTGTGTGTTTGTGTGTTTGTGTGTGTGAGTGTTTGTGTGTGTGTATGTGCATGTGAGTGTGCGTGTGAGTGTGCATGTGTGTGTGTG
The DNA here is from genome assembly GCA_949357725.1 of Hyperoplus immaculatus. Taxonomy (NCBI): domain Eukaryota; kingdom Metazoa; phylum Chordata; class Actinopteri; order Uranoscopiformes; family Ammodytidae; genus Hyperoplus; species Hyperoplus immaculatus. Next base: position 30,644,872 of record OX442352.1, read on the forward strand.
TCTGGAGGGTCAGGGGCTTATTCCTGTTTAGTGGATGATTGTTGACATGAAGGTTTTGAACTTGGGCTCTTCAGCGGAGCGACAAAATGCTTAACAATGCTTAATTTTGGGGCGACTGTGGCTCTGTTGGTAGAACGGGTCGGCCGATGATCAAAGGGTTGGAGGTTCGATCCCCGCCCTGCCACCTGTGTCATAGTTGTTGTGTCCTTGGGCAAGACACTTCACCCACCTTGCCTCGTGTGAATGTCGATAGTTAGGCTGATATCGGTGTATGAATGTGTGTGTGAATGGTAACGTGGGAAAGGAAAACAGGTCTCCCTTGCAAAAGAGTCTTCGGTCTCAATGGGATATACCTGTATTATAAATAAAGGTTAAAAAATGGGGGAGACAGAAGTTACACATTCTAACTTTAAACATTGCAATGCACCATCCCCAAGTGATGCGTTGCATTTTAGTACAATGTAAAAGATCCTGTCAGTGTAAGTGAAAAACATCTCTCTGTAGGCCGCTTGTCACTGTGAGGGAGCAACACACACACACACACACACACACACACACACACACACACACACACACACACACACACACACACACACACACACACACACACACACACACACACACACACACACTCTCCACCTGTCAATGTGAGGGAGCAGTGAAGTCTTGTCTTTGAAGAGCAGACAGCATTAGTAGTGGCAGCAATACATTTCAAGATTGAGGCTTTTTTCTGTCCTCTGTGCTTCTCTATTTATGTCACACACACACACACATACACACACACACACACACACACACACACACACACACACACACACACACACACACACACACACACACACACACACACACACACACACACACACACACACACACACACACACACACACACTCTCTACTCTGTCTAGCCCCTTTTACACAGAGATTGTGGCATATTGACGGAACAACATCACTCCAAAATGCCGGCTAGAACCAAGCAACGCCGGCCTGCTGGCGCATCAGTAGCTCCTTTTACACAGCGTTCCGGAATGAAAGAGG
>OX442352.1:30653409-30658409 GCA_949357725.1 Hyperoplus immaculatus
TTGAATAAAGATTAATTGATTGATCGAGACAAATAGTAATCATCTGTAAACTTTTTCTTTTTCGGTGCAACCATCACTCAATACTCAACATGTTTTATACAGCCTTTAAAAAAGACATGGCAGATGTTCTAAGTCTCTTGTGAACGGAAAACTAACACTCACACACACACACACACACACACACACACACACACATTAGGATAGATAGACTAATGCCAAATCACGCAGCAAATTGGTCTCTGAACAATCATTGTCTCGATGCCTGCTCTCTTGCTCTCTTGTAGGAGACAATCAGTGTCAGTCGACGGGGCCGAGAGGGAACACGTAAAGACAAGTTTAAACTAAACGAGTGAAAGACGGACAGAAAGAGTTATAAAAATGCAAATAGGAAATCTTTTAGTGAAAGTGACTGTGAATTTAAATTAAGAGCTGCAATGTGACGGTAAAATATGTTAAAGATATTCAAGAGATGAATTTGTATCTTAAAGCAATAGTGCGTACGTTTTTCATATAAATGAATGTCGGTAACATTCAACCCATCGCAAAATGAGTTGACACAAAGTTGATTTAGCCCATCAGCTCCACAAAACTCTCTCTGTATTTCTCAGTATGGTATTTTGGTTTAACTACTGACACCATTTCTACCAAATTCACAATAAAAATATTGTCATTTAGAGCATTTTCAATAAGAAATGTAGAGATAAAGATTTAAGAAAAATCCAGACTGGTCTCTTAATTTTTTCCGGAGCTGTAGTTATTAAGAAGAAAAAGTATGAAGTTATGCAGCCCTTCACCTAGCAACAGGAGCTAATATAGCGGTGGTGCTTTCACACGCGAATAGACCCTCATCTGAATGGGTTCAGTGTAAGAGCAGATTGTGCTTTCAGAGAATAGATTGAGGTTAAATGGAGGGTGCGTGTGTGCTCAGTATTCTGCGTGTTTCTCTGTTGTACTTGGGTTGTAAAGACAGTTTCAGTCCAGAGGCGACTGCCATATACAGAGCTCCTCAGTCGGGGATTTCATCAGACCTGCGTGCAAGTCTGGGGTTGTTGGGTGAATACCAGCCTATTTTACTGTTCGTATTTTCTTTTCTTTTTTTTTGGTGGCTTTTCATAAGTTTAAACGTACAGACAAAACCTTTATTTTTATTCCTGTTTTATACCTGCGGGGTCATTATGCCGTTGAAAAGATAAGAGATAAGATAAGAAGTCATTATTGTCATTGTATTAAAAATAAGAAGAAACTGCAAAGTGAAAAGCATAAAGCCTTTTATCAACTCCATTTTTTTTTCTCGCTCCAAGCCTTCCCCAAAATGTTGCTTAAACTTTTCCTCTTTCTCCAGGCATGACGACAGAATAGACCATTTTAGGAAACATTTTAAAATGTTTGTATAAAACCCACAATCCTATTGGCATGTTCAAACAAGTATAGAAAAGGTAACACATCTCAAGTTCCAAGGACAGGATAAAATACTATAATTGTACTTATTTATTAGGCTCTCAAGACAAAACATATTTTTAAATAATTAAATGTATATATTGTGATGTGAGCCTGATAAATAAGTCAACAAATTTCACTGACAAAAGGGAATAATGATGTTGACAGAATTCAAATATTGTTGCTCTTTGTCTTCAATAGTAACTAATAGAAATTGTAGGAAGGTTTTTGGGATTGTTACCCGCAGCTGTACACCATCAGTGTCTTGTTTTTTTTCTTTCTCTCACCTAGAAACTCGACTAAATCCGTCCCACCTTCACTGGAGGAGTTTGCCATCAGTTCTGAAGAGTAGAGAAACAGTTTTTCTTTGATTCTTTGCAGAGATTCTTCAGATCACTCGAGGGATTTGACTCCAAAGCCTTCAAGCCAAAGCTACGCTGCCTTTCAGAGGTTTTATACTCCGGCACTGGAAAGATGCGTCTGAAAATAAATCATTTATTTCGCCTAAAGCGTTGAAAGATGTTCTTGGAATAGCGTACAGGTACACTATGACATGTTGACATAAAACTCATGTCTATATCTAGGTGATATTTTAATTTTCAAGCTCTTTTCAGTTGCTTTCTCTCTTCTGTTTCATTTCCCCTCATTTAAAGGTGCAGTCAGCGATGCTGGAGAACACTTGTTGTGAAAATCACTTTTAGTCAAAATCAGTGAATGTCTCCTCATGATTCACTACCTGTCTGTACTGTATGTGCACACATGTGCACACAAACAAGGGGGGCCGACAATAGCTAGCAACATGCCCATTTACAGAGCTTAGGCTGTGTATTAACACTAGATTCAACAACCAAAACAGGGTGGGATGGTAATGTAGCAGAACAAACACTCTTTCACTATCCATCTCAATGTATTTTGCTCCTGCTCCCTGTAGTGAAGCCTGAACCTCCTTTACGTTCCCATTTGTTATTGTAGCAAATAAGTCGAGGAAAGTGAAGATATTTTGAGATAAAAATGAAAAGAAAAAATAGTCTCTACCAGTCTTAGCTCACATCCATACATCATCCCTCTATCTCCTGAGGCACAGCAGCTGATGGTGTAGAGAAGAAATAACATTACTTTTGGGAAAAATTATCTCAGTAAACAAACCATACACTTGAAAGAAGTCATTTATTGCTTTTCAACACTAAATCTGTCATGGTCTGTCTTTGTCTTGTCTTGTTTTGGTGTTACCCGGGTTTCCTGTTTTATTTTGGTACGTCTGTCTTGTTCCTCCCCATGTCCTGTCAAGCTTCCCTCTTGTTTGATTACTGCTCCCTTCCCTAATGTGTTTCACCTGTCCCTCGTTGTCTACCCTGTCTTGTGTGTGTGTATATAACTCCCAGTGTTTCTTTGTTCCCTGTCCGAGCATTGTACCTGTTGGTGAGTCTGTCCCTGTATGGTCCTGTGTTCCATGTGCCTTTTTGCGTTTCTGGAGTTTTTGTGTTTTTTTGGACAATAAATTACCCTCACTTGAAACTTTCTGCATTTGGGTCCTGCTTGCCTGTCTGCCTGTCGTCACCGTAACAAAATCTAGATTATTATTTAATTTTTTGTATTTACAGAACAGGGTTTGTGTGTGTGTGTGTGTGTGTGTGTGTGTGTGTGTGTGTGTGTGTGTGTGTGTGTGTGTGTGTGTGTGTGTGTGTGTGTGTGTGTGTGTGTGTGTGTGTGTGTGTGTGTGTGTGTGTGTGTGTGTGTGTGTGTGTGTGCGTGCGTGTGTGTGTGTTACAAACAATTTAAACGTCTATCAAGTTCTTTTTTTTCACTAAAATACCCCAGCAAGTGTGAGATACAGTTCTCTGCAGTTCAATTTTTGAAGACACGTGACAAACACATTAGTGTACACTAAGTTGGAAACGTCCTCCTATGTTTCACTTTATCACCTTATAATGTTAATGTAAACACACACACCCTCTCCCAGACGCACACTCGCACGCACACATGAGAACCAATGAGAGTAGAGGAACGGTCGGTGGAAATGGCTATAGACATTAAGGAGAGAGGTAGGGGGAGTGCAAACAATTTTAGGGTGTAATAGGACTGTCATGACTGGAGGATGTATGGTGTGTGTATGTGTACACAAATTGAGTCCAGTTGCAGTTCCCTTCTGAATTTTTGTTACGACTCCTGAGATGTAGTCACACTCACAACACACACACACACACACACACACACACACACACACACACACACACACCGAACACACTGAACATAACCATTAATTATCACAGGGACAGGCAGTTCTGCATGAACACCAAACCTCCACACGCCCACACATGCATAAAAAGATTAGAGAAAAACACACACACACACACACACACGCACACGCACACGCAGATTATTAATACATAACGAGTGCAAAGTAGTACAGAGAAACACACAGTCGAGCGTACAGTAATGACGCCCACCAGTGCCCATTCATCACCACTTGGCTGTGTGTGTGTGTGTGTGTGTGTGTGCTGGTCGCTGTGGGACAGAACTAATGAGCCATCACTGTTGCCAGGATAGAATAGGTTACCCACAATGCATTGCTTCAGCCCTCCAAGCCCTTTAACCTCTTGTTCACTGAATGACACACACACACACACACACACACACACACACACACACACACACACACACACACACACACACACACACACACACACACACACACACACACACACACACAATGAAACTGGAATTGCATGCCTGTATCTAAACAATAGACGATTGTCGAGGAAAGAATGAAATAAAACTAAATATAGAAATGTTTCAACTGCAGTATGTGCCTCAATCATATCTCAGACACCGACCACCACCTCAAACATGCAGCAGTCATACACATTCCCACCAGGCAAGGTGGGTGAAGTGTCTTGCCCAAGGACTGTCTGTGAGTTTTGATCAGTTCAGCATTATGTCAAATACACTTTTAAACACAACACACTTCCCGTGTCATCTGGATGGCAACGTCTGGCCCAATTAATTAGATTTAATTTTTTTAAATGTTATGTTTTGGGCATTTTCTTTATTAGAGAGTACAGAGTTGAAATGGAGAGACGGATTTGAACCCGCGATCACTGCAACGAAGGCCGGTACGCGCTCTATCCACTACGCCACCGGAGCGCCCTTAATTAGATTTTCATGAGAGGAAAACCAAAACTCAAACTACCACCTGGCGGGTTCTATTCCTCAGTGAGGCATATAATTACCTTATGGTGAAAGTCCAGTGGTGGTAGGCAATGCTTTAAAGAAGGCAAAGCTCCTAAGATGCTACAATATGGTACAGGGTCAATGAGAACTCGCAATATGACAGGTAGGAGTGACCTTTGACCTCCAAAATCTAATCCGTTCGTCTTTGAATCAGAGTCGACATTCGTGCAACGTTTGAAGAAAATCGCTCAAAGCGTTCATGAGATATTGCTTTCAAAACCGCGATGTCACCGATACACTTTGTGCTAAATTTGACAAAAATCCCAATTAGTTTATTGGAGACAAACATTGACATTTGTACAAACTTGGCAATGGACAGACAAAAACACAAT
>OX442352.1:30660909-30684974 GCA_949357725.1 Hyperoplus immaculatus
GTTCAGGGCGAGACAGACGTAAAGGTCTCGGCTAAAGGTCTCGCCGACGCTATGGTTACCGAGACATTCATCTACAGTGGAGGCGCTAAAGTTCAACCACACAATAATCTCAGACTTTGAGATGTCTGTCTAACCGTGGCCATTCTCTTTCTTTCTTTCTTTCTTTCTTTCTTTCTTTCTTTCTTTCTTTCTTTCTTTCTTTCTTTCTTTCTTTCTTTCTTTCTTTCTCTCTCTCTCTCTCTCTCTCTCTCTCTCTCTCTCTCTCTCTCTCTCTCTCTCTTAAAATAAAAAAAGACTATAACCACCAATAGCCCAGGAAAAGACACACACCCACCCACCCACACACACACACACACACACCCACACACACACACACACACACACACACACACACACACACACACACACACACACACACACACACACACACACACACACACACTCAACTGTCATTGTACCATTATACCCTTTGGACACACATACAGGTGCATTTAATCTGTTCAAACTTCTCAAATATACGATACGATAAGTTTTCTTCAAGGACAAGAAATCTTTAAAAACTAATTTTCTAGTCCGTCTGAAGTTGGTCACCAGAGAAACAAGACTCCATTGTTCCTGACATGCCCCTTTAAATGTGATTATATTTCAATAACTTGAGGTTCAGGGATCTCTCTGTGAAGAGAATAGTTTATGTGTGTGTGTGTGTGTGTGTGTGTGTGTGTGCGCGTGTGTGTGTTTGTGTGTGTGTGGGTGTGTGTGTGATTGTGCAGAGCGTTATGACACTAGACGGTGAGAAGTGTAGAGTGAAGCAATCTTTTGGAGAAAATGAGTTATTCTTTCTCGACTCTACAGACTTCAACTGTTGATAATCAGATTTTAATAGAGCCACTTGTAACAAACACACAGACGCACGCACATACACACACACACACACACATGCACACACGCACACACGCACAGATACACACACACACACACACACACACATGCACGCACGCAGAGATACACACACACACGCACACACACACACCTACACACACACAACATCCATACAAGACCATTTCATTACGAATTGTCTACCTTGTGTTTTCACGCTTTTCAGATTCACTTTTCAAAGTTAATATGACCTGACTCAGCGGAGCCGGAGAGACACATCTTATGCAGATTCTATTTACTCTTGGAACTTGTAGAGCAAATGTGAAGATGCCCCAAGCAGCAAACAGACTGGAAATAACTTGTCTGGCTTCATCCAAAGGTAATACATCAAAACTACCCAGCATTTCTTCTATCTGAAAGTGCAATAACTGTAAAATAAAAAAAGTCCCACATTACAAATCTATCTATCTATCTATCTATCTATCTATCTATCTATCTATCTATCTATCTATCTATCTATCTATCTATCTATCTATCTATCTATCTATCTATCTATCTATCTATCTATCTATCTATCTATCTATCTATCTATCTATCTATCTATCTATCTATCTATCTATCTATCTATCTATCTATCTATCTATCTATCTATCTATCTATCCAGCCATCCATCTAGAAAATAATTACTTTCATGTAAGTAATCAACAGGCAACGATCGCAGTGTCTCGCCTTAAGGCATTTTAACATATACAGTAAAGAACACTATAGCAAAGCATGCATAATACATCAATGCATTAACTTAACCTAACACACACACACACACACACACACACACACACACACACACACACACACACACACACACACACACACACACACACACAATCTATTGCCTCTTTCTTTCTATATTGACTTTATAACCCATTTAATCATTGCATATACATTTCTAGTCAGGTTTTTTTAGTACCACCGTCTGAGTAGCTTAAAGCGAATGAAATTCAAAGGTACAATTAAATTAAAACTTCTGGGTTGGAATGAAATACTCCCTCGTTGGTGACATCAGCGGCTTCTAAGGCATGCTACATAAAAGGTCGCTCATTTACTAATGAACTGGAGCTGCAGCCTCCACAGTTTGTTGGTAAAGTGCAACATCAGGTGAATTTTCATTTGCCTCTTTGGGATTCAAACAGCTGTTCCCCTGAAACCTTATGGGTGGCACTTTGGTAGGAGAATGCAGGGAATTATATCGGCCCTGCCAAAGCATTAGCATAATAGAGTTAATATCATAGCTGTATAAGTGAACCCTTATGGACTATGAGGACCATGCAAAACACACTGAGGTCTAGAAAAAAATTCAAGAAATACTTCCCAGAAAACATCCTTTAAGATGAATACAAATCCATTGTTTGAATTGAAATGCCTGCACCTCCCAAAGGTGAAAATCTATTCAACAAATATTACAAATGACTTAAAGCTGGGGTGGAGGATTTGGGGAGAAATGGCAGTTGGGATAGAGATTTGAATCCAAATACCTTAACCGCTCCACTTTTTCGCTTTGGTCCCCCCCCCTATGGTCCCTCCCTGACACAATGGGTGATGCTCAATGGGTGACATGTCCGGTGAGTATGCTGGCCATGCAAGAACTGGGACATTTTCAGCTTCCAAGAATTGTGTACAGATCCTTGCAACATGGGGCCGTGCATTATCTTGCTGAAACGTGAGGTGATGTTCATGGATGTATGGCACAACAATGGGCCTCAGGATCTCATCACGGTATCTCTGTGCATTCAAAATGCCATCAATAAAATGCACCTGTGTTCTTCGTCCATAACAGATGCCTGCCCATACCATAACCCCACCACCACCATGGGCCACTCGATCCACAACATTGACATCAGCAAAGCGCTCACCCACACGACGCCACACACGCTGTCTGCCATCTGCCCTGAACAATGTAAACCGAGATTCATCCGTGAAGAGAACTCTCCAACGTGCCAGACGCCATCGAATGTGAGCATTTGCCCACTCAAGTCTGTTACGGCGACGAGCTGGAGTCAGGTCAAGACCCCGATGAGGACGACGAGCATGCAGTTGAGCTTCCCTGAGACGGTTTCTGACAGTTTGTGCAGAAATTGTTTGGTTATGCAAACCAATTGTTTCAGCAGCTGTCTCAGTGGCTGGTCTCAGACGATCTTGGAGGTGAACCTGCTGGATGTGGAGGTCCTGGGCTGGTGTGGTTACACGTGGTCTGCAGTTGTGAGGCCGGTTGGATGTACTGCCATATTCTCTGAAACGCCTTTGGAGACGGCTTATGGTGGAGAAATGAACATTCAATGCACGAGCAACAGATCTGGTTGACATTCCTGCTGTCAGCATGCCAATTGCACGCTCCCTCAATGCTTGTGGCATCTGTGGCATTTTGCTGTGAGACAAAACTGCACATTTCAGGGTGGCCTTTTATTGTGGACAGTCTAAGGCACACCTGTGCACTAATCATGATGACAGATCAGCATCTTGATGTGGCACACCTGTGAGGTGGGATGGATTATCTCAGCAAAGCAGAAGTGCTCACTATCACACATTTAGACAGATTTGTGAACAATGTTTGAGAGAAATGGTAATATTGTGTATCTGGAATGAATTTTAGATCTTTAAGTCCATCTCATGAAAAATGGGAGCAAAAACAAAAGTGTTGCGTTTATATTTTTGTTGAGTGTAGAACAGGCCTAGGCACATTATTTCTCCGTAAAATGCAGAGGAAGCATGAAATACCGGCTATTTTATCATCTTTGGTTCTGCATAGCTCCACTACAAACCTGACAAACTATTTACAAACTTGGCGTGACGTCTACAGCGCTGCCTGAATGTCCCGTCCACTTGACAGCGACTACTAGAGGGGCTGGCTAAGACCTGACCACCACAAACACATCCAAAGCTTTTGGTGTGAGTCCAGCATAGCAATGATCAAGAAGCCAATGGAAAAGTTATTGAGTAAAAACACTTAAAATTGTCCCTTCATTTAAATGCAAATTTCTGCAGCAAAGACGTGGATTTATAACTGCCTTAAGTCAAACTAAATGAGGAAGCGGTGTTACCACTTTTTTTTTTTGGATATAGTGGAGGTGCTGGGAAAGTTTTGTATGCGCTTCATTAAGCGGAGAATATCTCAACTGTTATAGACTAATATGACCCCAGTGAAGAACGTGGGATGTGTGACAAAATCTCTATCCGGCAAAAGTCCTGAAAATGACTATTGTGGTCAATTTCAGGACTTTCGTCCCGGATAGAGATTTTGTCACACATCCCACATTGTTCACTGGGGTCATATTAGTCTATAACAGTTGAGATAATCTTCGCTAAATGAAGTGCATACAAATCGTATCCAGGACCTCTAGGGTTTGTGCGTAGGCTACGCATATTAAATGAGATATTGCCTCATTTGCATATTGTATTAAATTTTTTAGACAAAGTGTAATACAAAAAGTATTTCTCTTAATATGAAGATTAATCTGGTAAAAAAGTATGAAGATATCTGTAAAGGAAAAAAAAGTCCCATTCACCACATAGTGTGATACTAGTGTAACCTGTTGTGGTCATTTTCAGGACTTTCGCCCCGGATAGACATTTTGTCACACATCTCATGTTGTTCACTGGGGTCATATTAGTCTATAACAGTTGAGATATTCTCCGCTAAATGAAGCGCATACAAAACTTTCCCAGCACCTATAGACTAATAGTACAGAGTAGAAATGCGGAGACAGAGAGAGAGAGAGAGAGAGAGAGAGAGGGGATGACATGCAGTAAAGGTTGGATTCAAACCCACAACCACTGCAACGAAAGCCAGAGCTGATATCATACATGCGCTATCCACTACGCCACCGGAGTGCCCACTATTATCGCTTCTTGTGGATATACTATATACAGTACATGCATATTTATATAGCTTGAATGCATCCATGAAAACCATGAATAAAGCATTCTGAAAACACTGCAAAGCTCTTGACTCAATTTATTTGAAACCGTTCAGGCCGCAGGGTGAAATGAAAGCTGCTCTGCTTGTCAAACACACACACAGACACACAGACACACAGACACACGTACACACACACACACACCCACACACACACACACACACACACACACACACACACAGATACACACACACACACACACACACACACACACACACACACACACACACACACACACACACACACACACACACACACACACACACACACACAATGTCAAATGCACAGAGGGGGCGCTGGGACTCTGAGGCTTTTCATTTATTCTCTCCTGACAGTTTCATCGGCTTTAAAATCTCGTTATGAATTTGTGTTTATGCCGTTATGCCGTATCAGTGGCAGTGACCTCGCAGTGACCGGTTGAGGTAAACATCAACAACATTTTATATGTGTGTGTGTGTGTGTGTTGGCGTTTTCACAGACAGTGTTGTTGTAATCAGTACTCAGAATTCCTCATGGGGGCAATATAATTGCGCACTATAGCTTTAGGCAATGTTTACCATGTTTACCATCTTATTTTAGCATGTTAGTATATATGTGCTATTTTTCTAATTTGCATTATCCAGAAATATTTATTGCTGGTATTCGAACCCAAACCAATGTAGTGGTACATTTAAATTCAAATTCACTGCCTGCACCAAAATGTGACCCTATCCGTCTTGTTTATATATGCAGATTTTTCACTGAATCATTTATTCCATCATCTGAGGATCAGCAAAGCTATTAGGATTCTCCCCCCTAGCAACCGCGGTGTGTGTTCAATCCATCCCATAATTGCAGAGGAATATATCAGATGTGGATCGACCGAATGACCTGACTTTGCCTTCCTGAGGGGCCGCCCGGAGAGTGTGGGTGAAAAAGAAAATGTACCTCATTTACACACCCATTTCAACTTTCACTTTGTGTTCATTCTTGCATCCCCCTTTGGACAAAAGCGGCAGTGTTTTTACTACGCCAGCTGCTGTTCCTGGGTGAATATACCCATGACAAAGGCATTAGGAAAAACTATATAAAAGCAGCATTCTTTGCACTGATGGTCTCATTTGCTGTTACATGTCATCTATGATCATCAGAGGAAAAATGAGACTGTTTCAGAAATATTTAAATGTTCCTCGTAGCATCTTTAAAGACCCGATTTTTGACATTGATCCTTCCGGCTACAACTCTGTCAAATCTGTACATATTCAAGGCCAAACCACAACACTAGCAGCCTGACGGTCTACTTAAAATGTAGGCTGCAAAAAATGAACAATATATGGACAAATACATCAATAATAACCTTCATAATAGTGCTAAGAATGAGTATGGAAAGTTTAGTTAGTTGATGTAAGTGCTAAGAAGTTGACACACACACACACACACACACACACACAAACAAACACACACACACTGCCCCCTGCAGTGCGACTCTCTTCTCCAATTCTCGTTAGCAAACATACACACACACACACACACACACACACACTGATCACAGCCATCACCGTGCATAAAGATCGAGATACTGTATTACTTGTTTTAATGAACAGCATATGTGTTGTGTGTGTGTGTCTATATGTTGTATGAGTGTTTACAGGATTGTGTGATGTCACATCTCTACAGCCAATCAGATCCCTCCATAGACCAGCACAGCCTTCTAAACATTCTAAACAGTTGGCTGGTCTCTTATGAAAAGATTAACTCTAAACTTTTAGAAAATGTTTTTCCTCGAGGCGCTCCGGTGGCGTAGTGGATAGAGCATGTACCATATTGGCTCCGGCCTTCGTTGCAGTGGTTGCGGGTTCAAATCTGACCCGTGGACCTTTACTGCATGTCATCCCCCCCCCTCTCTCTCTCTCTCTCTCTCTCTCTCTCTCTCTCACTCTCTCTCTCTCTCTCTGTCTCCCCATTTCAACTCTGTACTGTCTAATAAAAGCTTGAAAATGCCAAAAAAGTATCTTAAAAAAAGAAAAGAAAATGTGTTTCCTCACAAACAAGCAGACTGTGTCCTGAGGTGATACTTTGTTTTTCTTATTTTCTGTTGGATATTCATAAGAAATAACAGACAGTTGGCAAAGTTTAAGCAACTTAATATATTGCCTGTGGTGTTAATTAATTCACAGCCTTGGCTCTGTAAACGGGTATGTAAACTAACATGCCCATTTACAGAGCCTAGGTTGTGTATTAACACTGGATTTTTTTTCAGTGCACACAGCGGACAGGTAGTACAGTCGTTTTGTTACAAAAATATATTTTGACAACCTTACTTTGATAAATGAAAGAATAACTCACAAAGTCTCAATTGTCCTTTCTTGAATATAAGATATTTATAGAAATATCAAATCTGAGAAGTTATTAGATCAGACTACCTACACAAAGGCTGTGTTCGAAAAGCCCAACAAATGTCCTCCCTCCTATACTCAACATGTACTGTATATACTACATACTGTCTATTTAACGACCATTGTGTATGCAAAGTTCGTCGGACCGTTTACACTGAAGTACACAGAAGCAATAAAGAATTTGAAAATCCATGCCGTTTGAAAAGACGCAATGCATTGTGGGGTGGTTGACTAGGAAAAGTATCCTATTGCTCCATACACAAAATCGTCCCGGAAGTTAGTACTCATCCGGGGATTTCTCGCCTACACAAACTCGCATACACAACCGTCACATACTCAAATTTACGTCAAAATTAGTATGAGTAGGACGTTAGTAGGGCTTTTCAAACAGCCCCAGTTCATAGGCTACCTATAAACGGCGAAGCAACTCTATCAGAAACTCCCAAAGGAAAGCCCACCAACACATTTGTGGAAATTATAAGGAAGTATTGAGGAAACATCAGTGAGATAATCTGAACACCTCAAGGTCGAAATGTCCCAAACGTTTATACTAGAGAAAGGCATTTCCCAAAGCAAGTCTTATCCACACACCTGCACCGGACACACACACACACACACACACACACACACACACACACACACACACACACACACACCACACAAACACACACACACACACACACACGCACACACACACACACACACACACACACACACACACACACACACACACACACACACACACACACACACACACACACACACACACACACACACACCTGCACTGGACACAACAACAACAGTGAGACCGTGAGAGAGACCTTGAGATCTTCTGGTCACCAAAATCCCAAACCAAACCGCTCAAGATTCACGATAACGAAACATTTTGGATATATTGTGCAGCCCTACTCTTGCATTCATTTCATTCTGATTTAATTTCAGATTTATTTTGGTGTACATCCAAGTGAATTCTAGTTGTATCTGTGACTCTAATGCATTGTTGGCCAAAATACATTCTAAAGCTCAACCAAAGAAATATGTGCAATTTGTCAGGGGATCATGGCATAATAGTTAAGATGTAAGTAGCAAACAGGTACATAGATAGTTCTAGATAAACATAAAGTGAAAATCAGCTCAAAAGAACATGTATGGGGCGCTCCGGTGGTGTAGTGGATAGAGCGTGTACCATATTGGCTCCGGCCTTCGTTGCAGTGGTCGCGGGTTCAAATCCGACCCGTGGACCTTTACTGCAGGTCATCCCCCCTCTCTCTCTGTCTCCCCATTTCAACTCTGTACTATCCAATAAAGCTTGGAAATGCCAAAAAAATAATCTTTAAAAAAAAAAAAGAACATGTATGACTCCATAGCTTTAGCCAGCATTGTTTCCAAAATCTTGGAGAAAATCCTCCTTAGCAGGTTGGAAAAGTACATTCTTACCACAGATAACCAATTCGGTTTTAAACGTAAACATGGTACTGATATGTGTATATTTGCCTTAAAGGAAATTTTAGACCGATATAATTCCACTATCTTTACGTGTTTTATAGATGCTTCCAAGGCATTTGATCGTGATAATCATCAGAAACTGTTCCTTATGTTGCATCATAGAGGAGTGCCTAAATTCATTATTAGAGTCTTAGTCTACTGGTACGCTCATCAGTCTATGCAGGTGAAATGGGGGATTCTGTGTCAGAACCTTTCTATGTTGGTAACGGTGTATGCCAAGGTGGAATCCTATCTCCCTTCCTTTTTAATGTGTATATGGACGAATTGTCACAGCAGTTGAATGCATGCAATACAGGATGTGTGATTGGCAATAGTCTCATTAATCACCTGATGTATGCAGATGATTTGGTTATATTTTTCCCATATAGTGCTGGCTTACAACAACTTTTGAAGGTTTGTTCCCAATACGGTGTGGATTTTGATATTCGATATAATGCAAATAAGAGCAATATTATGATTGTCAGAGGCAAAGAAGACAGGAAATTGGTATTTCCTGATTTATTTTTATCTGGTACTGCTCTTAAAGTATGTGATGATGTGAAGTATTTAGGCCACCATTTTGTTATTGATTTGTCAGATGATAAAGACATCAAAAGACAGTGTAGTAAGATGTATGGTCAAGCCAATATGCTTGCACGTAAATTTAACATGTGTTCTACTGCTGTAAAGGTCGCGCTATTTAGAGCATTCTGTACCCCGCTATATACTGCCCATTTGTGGCGTGCTTACAGAAAAAGCAATATGAAAAAACTAACTGTGGCGTATAATGACGGAATGCGGATGCTTCTTAGAATACCGAGATGGTCTAGTGCCAGTCAAATGTTTGTAAATGTTGGTGTGCCTACCTGTCATGCTTTAATTAGAATTTGATGTATCGTTTTATGTGTAGGTTGACAGCATCTGAAAACAGTATTATTCAGGCATTGGCCAAGCCTGGGCTCAGCTCTGTCAGGTTCTCATCAACACTCTGGAGACACTGGAGGGCATCTTTGTGTACTGCAAGTGCTGTATGCTGATCTCTTATTTTATTTGTGTTTTTTTAATCTGCATGCATTGGTGTGCTTTTTGTTGTTATTTATGTATTGAGTCTATTTTTTATACATTGTACTATGGATCTTCATGTGTCCTGAATAAAATCATATATATATATATATATATTAGGGCTGTCAAACAATTAAAATTTTTAATCAGATTAATCACAGGATTCTGTGGAATCGCGCACATGCAAACGCGCACACACAGACACACAAACACAGACACGCATGCACACACACACACACACACAGACACACACACACACACACAGACACACACACTCTCATTAGCATAAATTCAAAGAGTTCCAATTAACTGAACACGTTTTCCTCGTCTAGCAGCAAGACTCACATTTTCTAATATGTCCCTCTCTAGACACCAAACAAACTTGTGTCAAAAAATGTGTTTATATTTGGGGGATTTGATGTAGCGGTGAAAATATTACCAGCCCTGCTTTACTATGTTGCAAAACCAATAGTTTTGTTTTCCTTTTTTTTAAATATTATTTTTGGGCATTTTCAAGCCATTTTCTATCCACTATGCCACCGGAGCGCCCGGAAACACCGATAGTTTTAAAGAAATTTAAATATAGGGGAGAACGGGGGAATCTAAGGGATCGGGTAATGTGAGCCCCCCCATCTAGGCAACGGAAAACATTTGTGGTCATGTGAGATATATGTTTTCGAGCCCCTCTCATTTCCCCATGGCCCTGAAAGAGAGGACCTCATGGTGCTGTGGTAAGCATGTTTTTTTCACCAAAATAGGTATTTTGCATGTAAAAGTAAATCGTGTATTCACGTAGAAAAACTTCTATCATACGTGTTGATGAACTACCAACATATGAAACCATGTGTGCTGATAACTGAAGATTAGCCTGAAATGCTAAGAGAGGTAGTTTTTTCTCAAATTGTGGTGGTGGGGGAAAGTGAGCCAAATGCTGTGGGGGAAAGTGAGCCACTGTCTCACTTTCCCCCACCATGAGGCACAAGTTAAGTTTAGTCTTAAACATATTTTGGTAACACTTTATAATAACTATCCGTTGTAACTCGTTAATAGATCATTAGTAAACTCTTAATTAATGATTATTAATGATTTGTTAAGTGTTTGTTAGCAGTTTGTTAAGGATTTATAACAATGGTAGATAGTTAATAGCTTAATAATTGAATCAGTTCATCTGGTCTGGGAGGTAATCCGAGATACCGACGAGGCTGAAATAGGCTATAGACTATACACAGTGCATGGGCAACTGAGGGCAGCCCCATTTTCAAATATTTTTAAATAAACTCAATACACACTGTGCATGCCATGGACTTGAATGTGACGTGATCAGTTAATCTCAGATTACCTCCCAGATGAACTGATTCAATTATTAAGCTATTAACTATCTACCATTGTTATAAATCCTTAACAAACTGCTAACAAACACTTAACAAATAATTAATAATCATTAATTAAGAGTTTACTAATGATCTATTAGCGAGTTACAACGGATAGTTATTATAAAGTGTTACCCATATTTTAATGTAATACTACATGACATATGTTTTATTTTAATGTCATACACATTGTAGAAAAGCCATCATGCCAAGGAAATACACCAGGAAGACGACCTGGGGCAACCACACGGAAAGAGCACCTTCTCATCTTTCCCTGTAACCTTCAGGGCTGGAATGTAGAGTAGGCCTAGTTGTAGAGTATGACAGGCTGATGTTATAATCCAGTTGGGTCTTCTCCTGTGTTCTGAGTCCCAGGCTGTTCTCGCTGGTTCTGATTTTCCTATGCTTTGACCCCCTGACACTAGCTGGCTCTAAGGGTCCTGTGTTCTGACCCCCAGACTGTGTTCTAATCTAACTGGTTCTATCTTTCATTTGAATCTTATTAAAACCTTTTGAATTATAATATGTTGGATTTGATTTTGTTCAGAGTTACTTTCAAGTGTTTAGAAAATTTGCTTTGCTTAATTGACCAAACCCCATCATTCTTTTACTAGTCCAACATTAGTTCTGGAATGTGTGGCTAGCTTTCAGGATTCTTACTGTTACAATATTTGTTGTTATGGTAGTTTCAGAGTGGAAAAAGTAAGTGGATCAGTTTACCCCACAGCTGGGGTAAAGTGAGCCACATGACAACTTTTTTTAAAAGAATCATATTTTCACTGCCCTTTGTCTTGAAAAATTTCTGCTAATGCCCATTTCTAGGAAACATCCTGAATTAATGGGAAATGTATAAATCATTTTAGCTCGCTTAGAGGGGAGCAAATGTAAAAAGTGGCTCAGATTACCCCGTTCTCGCCTATATATTATTTTTCAATACATTTTTAATCTCAAAATCAGGATTTTAATTTGGTGATATTCCCTCGTGGATCTTGGTTTCTTATGATAAACACAGAGAAGATAACGGAAATGATAAAATAGTTAACTTAAAGTTATAATTTTGATTGCAATAGTGCAACACTGGCGCTAGCACTAACCCTAGTATTTGCATTGCATCGTAGCTGTTCCCTACGGCAGTGTATTGATGCCACCATAGTTTCAACGTGTTACGAACATATCATTTTATAATGTAAAGCTTATCAGGTTATAACGAGATAAAGAGTTATCAGGTTAAATAAAATTCCTCGCATACAACCACCTTTTTTTTTTTTTAAGATATTTTTTGGCATTTTTATGCTTTATTGATAGTGTAGAGACAGAGTTGAAATGGGGCAGAGAGGGGAGTGACATGCAGAGAACGACCGCGGGCTGGAATCGAACTCGGGTCCGCTGCTGGCCGAGACCCATGGGGGGGACGCCCTACCAACTGAGCTAAGGGCGCCCCCACATACAACCATCTTTAACGGCCATTATCTCAACATAATTTTTTTCCCAATACTCTGAACCAAAAATCCCACCTTCTAAAGCACTTACATCAACCAAACTTTCCATAATCATTCTTAGCACTATTCTGAAGGTTAGTACAAAAGGTTTTGTTCATATGTTGTTAATCGTCTGATTTATGATACATTTTCTTCTTAAAAATATATAAAAAAAGGAAAAACTGAAAATGCATCCACCATATCATATCTATTTTACTCACATTCTCATATCGGTTGAAAATCCAGTCTTGATTACCTCCCAAACTCTCCTTTAAAGGCAGCAAATCACTAGTTATCCGTGATTGTAAGGCGTAAAGTGCAGGAAACGAATGCCACACACTGATTATGATTGTGCGTAAACTGCATCAGGGCCTCTCTGTCTCTCCACATAAACAAACGGGGAAACTCCTCCGTTCTATAGTCTCAATTCTTTCTCACGCTCTCTCTCTCTCTCTCTCTCTCTCTCTCTCTCTCCCTTATTTGGCTCTCGTTTCCCTACTAATTGCGTTCAACTTCAATCAGCCTCTTTAAAATTTTTTCTCTAGTTCTTAATTGCGCTTTGTTTACGAGACATTTTGCTTTCTCGACTAATCATCCTCAAGTTATTATTATTATATTTTTTGCTTGATCCATCTCTCTTTCTGTAATTACAGTAGTCTATTGGTCCCTTGTTGCACTGACCCAATTCTGCCTCGTCTTTTTTGCTGGGTATTTATATATGAGCGGACAATTCGGCCTCTTGTCTGCACTCGTTTATTTCCCTGTCAATCTATTCCTAGTCCACACTTTTCAACCGTCTTATTTTTCACTCAGAATTCTATTTGCTCTTGACACTGATTCCACTACATCATTTCCACATGAATGCGTAGATGTTCACCGGTGCTACACAGTTATTTTCTGTTTTTTACTGACTCTCTGTCCATCTCCTTTGAGATTCTACTAGCCTATATTGAATTGGTAAATGGTAAATGGACTCCACTTATATATAGCGCTTTTCCATGGTTTTTCACAGACCTAAAGCGCTTTTGCGTTGTTTTGTACATTCCCCCAATCACAGACACATTCATACACCGATAGCATGGATAGATGGATATTTATATATTGGATGAAGGGTGGTGTGAATAAGTAGCAATAGATTAATGTATAGATTACACATTGATTAGTAGGTGGACAGAGGGATGACACATACAGACAGATTGGAACAGAGAGAAAGAGAAATTAGGTTTCTGAGCCTCCAAACAATGCTGCCATGCCATATTCCTGAAGGAAAAATAAAAATACTACAACCATAAATCTGCTTCTTTCACCTTCTCTGACACACACACACACACGCACGCACGCACGCACGCACGCGCACACACACACACACACACACACACACACACACACACACACACACACACACACACACACACACACACACACACACTCTTCCTGAATAATTTACACCCACTACTTCCTCTCCCACACACTAATCTGTCACCTCCTCTGCTTCACTGCGGCTTGTGTATAAACGCTGCTGTCGTGTGTGTGCGTGTGTGTGTGTGTGAGTAGGTGGGATATGCGCGTGGGCATGTACTATATATGCCAAGGTTTTTGTTGTTTGTTTGGGTTTCAGTGCCAGGCTCTCACAGCGGGGCACACACACACACACACACACACACACACACACAGACACCAACAACAGCGTTTTAACCTAGAGGTAGCTCACCTCTGCAGAAGTTGAAAATTGAGTAGAAGTCCCAGAATTTTTCTACACTAATTTTCTTTTTATCTCTCCCACTTGAACCCTTTCATACTCACTCACACTCCACACACACACACACACACACACACACACACACACACACACACACACACACACACACACACACACACACACACACACACCAACAACAGCGTTTTAACCTAGAGGTAGCTCAGCTCTGCAGAAGTTGAGAATTGTCTTTGTCACACACAAAGACAGGAGGAAGGTAACTGAGTGCTGAAGGTGTGCCGCCATTTATCATCTCACACTCAATCCCAGTAACGTACCAAACACCATTAGTTACACTATGTAAGTCATGAGAAGAAGGCCCACTGAGCTATGTGCCCACTTTTATTTTTAGCTTCACCCATGATTATGATTAATAATGAAAAGGTTAATAAACCCTCTCTCCAAGGGGCTAAGTTTATGTTTCAACATTCAACTTTAAAGGTATACAAAGCGATTTAATCAAGAACACTTTTGGTCAAAATCAGCAAGTATCTACTCATCATATACCTGTCAGTCGTGTGTGCACGCTGAATAAAAAGTCGGGTGTTTAGACACAGCCGCGGCTCCGTTAACGGCGATCTAAAAAGCCTTAGTCAGAGCGAGCTGCTCTTTACGTTTACACTAACGCGCCCCACACACATCCTGCGTCTACCTCTGGAGCGCGTCGCCTTACCTTACTGCTGCGTCTCTCGGACTTTTCTCGGACACACATGGAACGTCTCAGCATCAGCTTCTGCTGCAGCGCTGCTTCTAAAAGCCCTATATTTCTACATAGAGTTTTCATAGATAATTCCCATTAAAAATGAAGTTCTTTTGTGTCATTTATGATGCATATGATTTATATTAAGTCTAATATTGAGTCTGAACAGTAATCCGTGCGCCCCATTGCCTTTTTCTTTTTTTTAATTTTCGCTTGTTGGAAGTCTTATTTTGAAAGGGACACACCAGGAAATGGTGAAACTACAGCGAAAGCTGCCGGTATAGAGCTGTTAAGCGGAAGTGGCGGAATTACGGGGCATGGGACCTATCGGCTGAAAAAAAATGAATAGGAGTCTATGGAAAGTAATCTACTATTTTCTGGTCCCAGTCATTAAATGCCTTGGATTACATATATGTTTTGTATGGGTCTAAATGATAATTTTTTATGTGAAGAGTTTGACGGTATGTTGTATGATTATTCGTCTAACGGCTTTTGAAAAAATGTTACGAGAACAACTACAAGTCTTGTCGCCTCTGTGACGTCACCTCAACACATTCCCTCCACTTCTCGACTGACAGTGCTAATGCTAATGCTAATGGCTGGCGTGGACAACGCCAACAATCTCCCCACTCGAGAAATTGAAACTCCACATGTCCACTTGTGTAGTGATTTTCGCCACGCTGAAGACTTTTGTCTTGTCATTGAAAGAAGGCGGTAAAGTGCATTAAAGACACAGCCATGTTTCTGAGCTAAGCAGGTGCCAGTGGTGGTGACGTATATCATAAGTGTCAAGAGCAGCGAAGAGCTGTAGTCCACAAAAGCGCTCTGCACAAAACCTGACCGTATCCAGCTTCTACTTGATAAATTGTTCCATTCTTTGCACGAAAAAATACCATCTAAATCCATACAAAACATATGTGTAATCGAAGGCATTTCATGACTGGGACCAGAAAATAATACATTTCTTTCCATTGACTACCGTTGTAATTTTTCGAGCCGATAGGTCCCATGCCCCGGAAGTAAGCTACTTCCGCTTAACAGCTCTATGAAGTCAATATGACTCGCAGCAGAGTATTTCTCTATCAGTTAAAGCACAGAGACCCGAGAGAGACGCGCGGCTCTCAGAAAAAAATAGGCGAGCCTCCTGAGGTAAAGGGGAGCGTCGCTGCAGACGTGCCTCCGACGTGCATCAGCAGTGCGTCTGAGGTTGGATGTGTGCTCGCTCTACGTTGATTACACGATCAGTGACAAAAAGTCAGACGCAGACGCGAGGTAGACGCGCAGTAGAGGTAGGATGTGTGTGGAGGCCGTAACCGCTAACAGAACAATTTTGAGCCTCAAACACTTAATTTCCCACATTCTGTTGAATTTTTACGCACTAATTTTGCCTTTTCTGCATTAATATCTGGTGTTAATGTATTTATTTCTGCAAAGGAAAAGACAATATTTAAGTAACTGGTGAGAAAAATATAATGGAATAACCCAGACATTGCTGCTGTCCTAAAGATTTTTGGTAGCGTGTGGCGGCGGCGTGTGTATTTGTTTAGGCGAGTGAAAGAGAGACGGCAGGACGCATGGCCTGAGGTAATGCATTTATATGTGACTATTAATAATAGTAATATGACCATGGTGAAGCAAAGCAAACTTTAAATTAGTAGCTTTCATAAAGAGGCTTTTCCCGTCTGCCTGCTGCAAATAGTTTGGTCTGAGTTGGCGGGGATTCAGACCAGAGCAAAGGCATTAATAATAATAAATATATAAAAATAAAGTTATTTTCACTGATGGTCTCGTTTGCTGTTACAGGTCATTTATGATCATCAGAGGAAAAATTAGACTGTTTCAGAAATATTTAAAAGTTCCTCGTAGCTACTTTAATGCAGCTTGTTTTAAAGTATGAAACAACATAAAGTGATTAAATAACCGAGAAGGATTATGTAGAAATAAAGCCCAAATACAATATGACAATTAAAAACGGGGCAAGAAGATAATATAATTGTTTTAAATAATTTTACTGTAGTCGGCAGCCAAATCCCTTTTGTACTACAAGCGGTTTGGATTATGGAACAACATTTCACAGTATCATTTACAGTATGCAAATGAGTGAGTACAGTGTCTTTGGGTGAATTATAAGGATTATAAAACTGATTGCGATGCGGTGGTGCATGTATGTGTGTGTGTGTGTGTGTGTGTGTGTGTGTGTGTGTATGAATGTGTGTGTGAGAGATTGTGATTGTGTGTGTCCCACAGATGGCTTGTTCATTGAAAGGATCATAAAATGTAATTCTCCATCTGTATGCAGAGCAGTGAGTAAGAAGACTGTGGAAGAAGCTCCTACTGAGATCTAACAAGTTGACCATCAATCACTTTATTATAATGACATCTCACATCACACCTCCCATGTAGAACTGCAACACACACACACACACACACACACACACACACACACACACACACAGTGAATTTAAGACTATAATGGTATGGTATGGTATGGTAAATGGACTTGTATAGCGCTATATCTCCGTTTATCACAGACTCAAAGCGCTTTACATTGTTTTTTTTTTGTACACATTCACCCAGTCACACACACATTCATACACCGATAGCAGCAGCTACCACGCAGGGTAGGCTTAGCACTATGGTGCTAAGCTAACTAAGCTAACTATCGGGAGCAATTCGGGGTTCAGTGTCTTGCCCAGGGACACTTCGACATGAGGCGGGGAGATGGGGGATCGAACCTCCGACCCTGCACACCAGAGGCGCGCTCCCTACCCACTTCGCCACTGCCGTGGCACTAACTGTTTAGGCTCTAAACACAACGTTTTTGCAGAAAGGCTAAACTGCAATACCAAAGTTAGACTGAAAAATAGCATAATAGGTGCTCTTTAAACCAACTAGTGTCTGTTTGGCTAAATGATAAACTATATTTAAGTGACATTAAGCAACATTAACACCTATGTCATGAGGCTAGAATGGACTGGCAGCATCAGTCACCATCACAGGCCTGAAGCTAAAGTGTCACATCTGACCTTTAACAGGCACATGAGCTATTTAGTCGTGTCAAATCTCAACGCCCCCGAAGCGAAAGGATTGATGTTAATTCAGTGTATGTGATTTATGGGACACACGCTGTATGCAAGACGTACCATTTATAATATAGGACAGGCCACACAGGGCAGGAGGTGGTAGACATCTTATGGAAGGAGCGCCATATTGATTTTTTCTCTGCTTTTCACACCTTCGATCGTAGAAAAAGTAGGTGATATGGTTTGTCAGGTTGGGGGAAAGATAGAGCAACTCTGCGGTTCTGTTAATGTATTGGAAGCACACACACACACACACACACACACACACACACACACACACACACACACACACACACACACACACACGCGCGCGCACACACAAACAGACAGATCGAGAGACACACACACATACACATACACGCGCACACACACTATCTAGCGGCATGAACGAACCAGGCTTTTCGTTCCATAATCTATCTACAGTAATATATCAAAGGGAAAATGAAAACATGTCTTTTTGCATTTTTCATGGCTAACACCTGATTGAAAAAGACCCACGTAGATACCCCCAGGGGTTGTAAAAAAGGGCTTTCTTGAAAATGCAAATATCAGATCATGCATACAACGAAATGCATTTTCTAATCCCCTACATCCACTATATTGATACTATTTATAGTGTGTAGTTCTCTGTGCCAAAGCCCATCCAATGTGTTTAAGCTGGATAGTGGTTTTTAGTCTTGTTGGCAGGGTTGGCCATTCCATAGCAGGATCCGAATTACCTTCACAAGCACAGGGAATCCACAGGAAATAATGTCTTTGACGATTCGGCATTTTGCACTGGTATCAGTGATGGTGATTTGATTACTTATATTACTTAGTTTTATACAATTATTTATTTTTCAGAATGTGAATGTAAGCCCTTTTTACAAGTGCATGTATGTACTTCAAGTAATTTATGTTCATATATGTGAAGGTGCATAGTGAACATAGGACAATAAAGCATATTTTATTTTAACTTATCGGATCTTAAAAATGCATAAAAAATGCAAACACACCAATAAATAAAAAAACATCCACAATAAAAAATCTAGATTAAGGAGCGAATATGAATAAATACATTAAAATAACTACTGAAAGCAACATGGTTAAAAAGAGCATTTTGTTACCACTGTCAAATACATTTTCTGTGCACCCATTATTTGTGTTTAATATTTATAGTGTAGAGCATGTTTGAGTGGAAACAGCTGGCACCATGTTTACATTAATGTATTCAGCAGGAGTCTTTATACATCTGGTCACATGCTGTTATACTCAGTCTGTTGGCAGTTAATGGAAAACCCCGACTACATATGGTTTACACATCATTAACTATGATCAATGACTCTCTGCATATTTTAAAAGCTGTAATTTTATGAAAAAGTGCTTTAATTTTATTTTTCACACTCGACCGGTCATGTGTGCAGAGTAGTAATATCAGGTTTTATCCTTTAGTATGAGGAGAAAGAGAGGATTCCGTTAGAGTGTGGAGATGGAGTCAGTGATTCTGGAGAGTACCTGTCTGTACTGTGTGTACGCTGAAAACAAATCCAGTGTTATTAACCAGCCTAGGCTCTGTAAACAGGCATGTTGCTAGCTATAGTGGACCAGCATTGTTTACATACACTTTGTTTACATACCATTTTTTTACAGAGTGAAAGCTGTGTATTAATCATAGATAGTATATAAAAACACAGTTTTTTTTTTCAGCGCACACAAACATTATAGACTGTAATGGACAGGTGAATGATTTTGACAAAAAATAATTTTGTCACCAAGCGTTCTCTCTAGAATCACTGACTTCACCTTTAGGCCAAATAGTGACATGGGGGCGACCGTGACAGTACTTACGCACTATAGCTTTAAGCCTCACAAATCTTTCGTGATCTCATAGCATTTGTATTTGATACACACCATTTACAGTCAGTCTGTGAAGGAGCAATATTAACATAGAACTCTTGCACATGATGTATTTGATATTATATATAATGTATAGGGGCGGCAGTGGTGAAGTGGGCAGGGAGGTCGCCTCTGGAGTGCAGGGTCAGAGGTTAGATCCCCTCGAAGTGTCCCTGGGCAAGACATTGAACCCCGAATTGCTCCCGATAGTTAGCTTGTACCCTGCGTGGTAGCTGCTGCTATCGGTGTATGAATTTGAGTGTGATTGGGTGAATGTGTACAAAACAATGTAAAGCGCTTTGAGTCTGTGAAAATCCAAGGAAAAGCGCTATATAAGTGGAGTCCATTTACCATATAAGTTAAAAAAAAACATTGAAATCAAGTTTTAATTTAAGTTTTAATCACAATTCATTAATTAATTTAATAAATTCTAATTAATTTTCCATGATTCTTCTACAAAAACTTGCAAAATCATAACAGCTTA
This sequence comes from Hyperoplus immaculatus, assembly GCA_949357725.1. Taxonomy (NCBI): domain Eukaryota; kingdom Metazoa; phylum Chordata; class Actinopteri; order Uranoscopiformes; family Ammodytidae; genus Hyperoplus; species Hyperoplus immaculatus. The sequence goes on from OX442352.1 coordinate 30,681,425, forward strand.
AGTGCAAAGTGGAGTCAAATCAATTCAATTCAGTGGCTTACATATATCCGACATCCATTTATATGAAAAAGTTACGCACTATAACTTTGATGTGAGAGTGAGAAATAGAGCGAAACGCCTTCCTTTGTTTTTCTCTCATCCTCCTTTTTCCATTGCTTCCACCCTTCTCACTTACAAAACTTCACTGTGTGTGTGTGTGTGTGTGTGTGTGTGTGTGTGTGTGTGTGTGTGTATGAGAGAGCCATCCATCTCCCACCCTCAAGCACAGTCTATAATTACAATGGGCCTGCCTTCCCTCCATACCAACTAATGCTACCCTCATTACAGTGTGTGTGTGTGTGCTTATCAAATACCCGAGCAGCACCACCTCCGCTCCAAGGTAATCACGCTCTACATCTGCTGTCACCTTTTCTGAGCCGAGACAGGAAGCCTGGGGCGAGTCCATACACACACACACACACACACACACACACACACACACACACACACACACACACACACACACACACACACACACACACACACACACAAAGTTTAATGTGCTTGTGTGTGTGTGTGTGTGTGTGTGTGTGTGTGTGTGTGTGTGTGTGTGTGTGTAGTTTTGAATGTTTGTATGCGATCACTGAAGCCTGTCATCATCTAGGGATTAACGAGATAAATGGATACACGATCTAGAAATTAACACCCACCCACCGACACACACACACACACACACACACACACACACACACACACACACACACACACACACACACACACACATTTTCCTGTGTATGTGTACAGCACAGGTGACGGATAGATGAAATTAATGTTATGGGAAACGACAGATAGGAACGTGTGAAGCAAGGTTGAATAATTCTTCAAGTAAAAACATTCATACGAATACAGGCAAGACAGGGTTTTCCAAAATCTTTTCTTTCTGTGAAGGTTTTGGTGTCCGGTTACAATGTGTGAAAAAGCTGCAGTTTGGGGCGCTCCAGTGGCGTAGTGGATAGAGTGCGTAGCATATTGGCTCTGGCCTTCGTTGCAGTGGTCTTGGGTTCAAATCCGACCTGCAGGTCATCCCCCCCGCTCTCGGTCTCCCCATTTCAACTCTGTATTTAAAATAAAGCTTGAAAATGCAAAAAAAAAGGAAAAAGCTGTGGTTAATAAGATACCATGTACGTGTGGACGCGGCCAAAGACAGTTGAAGAGAGAGAGAGTATAGCTGATAAAAGAGGAAAGAGGGGGAGAATTGCAAAGTTGTCTGAGCTGTGTTACCATTGGTGCACAAGAATCTCATGCAATATATATCATTTTCGTGCTGTTTTCTTGAGCAGTTACAGTTTTTTTCGATCGCTAAACCACAGTGGGCACAACTGTAGCTCAAGGTGCAAAACTCTAACTACAGTCTGCACTACCAACAGTCATTGGAGCTGAACAGTTCACTTCACCTGCAAAATAGGCTCAGTGCATCAAACACTATGAATTGTCCTCACTGAGATAACACACACTGTCAGTCAGAATATGCTCTGAGTACAAACACTAGCATCAAACCCCAATACACAAATTACAAACTTTTAATCTTTACAGTTTGAATAATTTGAGTTATTTCACACAAATTACATAATATTGTCTTTGATGAAAGGGTTAAATTCTTTCTTTCTTTGAAATTGTTTATTTTATAACATACCAGTTTTTTTTAGGAAAACAAAAAGAAATTAAAATCTGAAGTTTGCTTCAATAGATACACATTTTGTATATTTTATTGAAAACATTTCCAAATGTAGTATTTATCTATGTAAATATTCTATAATTGTAATACAGAAATCTATCCTGTAATGTTGTCATTTACTGTAAGGAAAGGCAACTCTAAGCTATTTGTTTGCTGGAAACTCCGTATTACAGATGCAACTTTAGATTTTTGCAGATTGGGTTGCACTCTCAACCCTGCCTCTCTCAATGAGAGACCATGATTCACAACAGGGTCTATCAGTGTAGCCCTTACTGTATTTCATCAGACATTACAGCTCTATGTCTTCCTCCACACATCCACACTCTCACTGCCACTCTTCTCCCTCCAGCAACCTGTCTTCATTGGTCCATTTCCAAAAAAAAATATATTTTTGAGCTTTCCCTTTATACCGTATATGTTCACTAACAAGTCTAAAACAAGACATCTTAGTGTTTCAGTTGAAATTGCAATCTGCAGTGTTTGAAATGCACTCATTCTTTTTTGAATGTGTGGTTTACAGTTGTGGCAGTAGTGTGTTACAGTTTTTTTCGATCGCTAAACCACAGTGGGCACAACTGTAGCTCAATGTGCAAAACTCTAACTACAGTCTGCACTACCAACAGTCACTGGAGCTGAACAGTTCTCTTCACCTGCAAAACAGGTTCAGCGCAGCAAACACTATGAACCAGCCTCATTGAGACAACACACACTGTCACTCAGAACCTGCTCAGAGTACAAACATTAGCATCAAACCCCAATACACAAATTACAAACTTTTAATCTTTACAGTTTGAATAATATGAGTTATTTCACACAAATTACATAATATTTTCTTTGATGAAAGGGTGAAATTCTTTCACATGAAATTGTTTATTTTATAACATACCAGTTTTTTAGGAAAACAAAAAGAAATGAAAATCAGAAGTTTGCTTCAATAGATACACATTTTGTATATTTTATTGAAAACATTTCCAAATGTAGTATTTATCTGTGTAAATATTCTAAAATTGTAATACAGAAATCAATTCTTGTAATGTTGTCATTTACTGTAAGGATGCAACTCTAAGCTGTGTGTTTGCTGGAAAATTCCTATTACAGAATGATGCAACTTTAGATTTTTGCAGATTGGGTTGCACTCTCAACCCTGCCTCTCTCAATGAGAGACCATGATTCACAACAGGGTCTATCAGTGTTGCCCTTACTGTATTTCATCAGACATTACAGCTCTATGTCTTCTAGGTCTTCCTCCACACATCCACACTCTCACTGCCACTCTTCTACCTCCAACAACCTGTCTTCCTGGGTCCATTTCCCAAAAAATATATATTTTTGAGCTTTCCCTTTATACTGTATATATGTTCACTAACAAGTCTAAAACAAGACATCTTACTGTTTGAGTTGAAATTGCAATCTGCAGTGTTTCAAAGGGATTCATTCTGTTTTGAATGTGTGGTTTATAGTTGTGGCAGCAGTGTGTTAGTGTTTAAAAAACATGTTGGAAATCCACAGTGTTGTGCAGCCTGTGGTTAAGCCATGAGATAGGTGTGTAGAGTTTTGAAGGTTGTGTATAAGCAATGAAAAATGAGCTAAAACAAGCTACAGTTTGGTCCTAATGAACCGCTGCTCTGCATACTGTTGTTAGAGTTTTGCACTTGTCGTTCCAGTTGTGCCCACTGTGGTTTAGCAATCGTAAAAAACTGTAGTGTTTGAAAAAAAGGGCTGGAAATCCACAGTGTTGTGCAGGCTGTGGTTAAGCCATGAGATAGGTGTGTAGAGTTTTGAAAATTGAGTTTAATCAATGAAAAACGAGCCACAGTTTGGTCCGAATGAACCGCT
>OX442352.1:30685174-30687674 GCA_949357725.1 Hyperoplus immaculatus
AGAGAGAGAGAGAGAGAGAGAGAGAGAGAGAGAGAGAGAGAGAGAGAGAGAGAGAGAGGGAGAAAACTAAATACCACCGGAGAAATACAGCAGCAAGTGGAAACTAGGAACTAAAGAGTGGAAGGAGATAAAGTCTTTGCTGCTTCGAATTCATTCTACAGTCTCTCAGCGACCGAGAGCAGCTTCTGTACACTGCAGTACATGTGTAGGGGTGGTAGGATGTCCTAGAGGAAAGAGGTTCTTCCCAGTAACCATGAGGTCTCTGGTTCCTCCACCCAGTAACTATAAAGTCTCTGGTTCCTCCCAGTAACCATGCGGTCGCTGGTTCCTCCTCCCAGTAACCATGAGGTCTCTGGTTCCTCCCAGTAACCATAAAGTCTCTGGTTCCTCCCAGTAACCATGAGGCCTCTGGTTCCTCCCAGTAACCATGAGGTCTCTGGTTCCTTCTCCCAGTAACCATGAGGTCTCTGGTTCCTCCTCCCAGTAACCATGAGGTCTCTGGTTCCTCCTCCCAGTAACCATGAGGTCTCTGGTTCCTCCTCCCAGTAACCATGAGGTCTCTGGTTCCTCCCAGTAACCATGAGGTCTCTGGTTCCTTCTCCCAGTAACCATGAGGTCTCTGGTTCCTCCTCCCAGTAACCAGGTGGTCTCTGGTTCCTCCCAGTAACCATGAGGTCTCTGGTTCCTCCTCCCAGTAACCATGAGGTCTCTGGTTCCTCCTCCCAGTAACCATGAGGTATCTGGTTCCTCCTCTCGTTACCGGCATCGGACCTTTTTTTTCAGTAACGAGTAATCTAACGCGTTACTATCTCCAAACCAGTAATCAGATTAAAGTTACTCATCAAAGTCACTGTGCGTTACTTTTTCTGTAATTTTCCTTAGTGAAACATTTTACATAACTGCACAAATGACTGCGATTGCGATTTAATGTAATAAATGTGCGCGCATGTGTCTCTAAACGCTCCAACTGCTCCAACCGCTCCTCTCTTCTTTTTGGTAGCGCCCCTCATCTCTGACATGCAGCGTGTGTGTGTGTCTGTGTGTGTGTGTGTGTGTGTGTGTGTGTGCAATAGCATTACGGCCGAGTCTAAGCTGAACTGTGGCGCAAAACAAACGTTTCCCCCCATGAAATATAGCGTCTGGCGTCTGCTATGGGGATATTTAGGATTCGGGTACGGTGACGTTGAAGAGATAGAAGTGTTTAAAACTTGGAAACGTATAGTCACGTGGCGACCGGTGGCCGCACACACCCAGTCTATCAACACATGAGACATAGCAGAGAAAAGTCAAATTAATGCATGAGAGTGAAGGGCCAAGCACGTTAAGTTTAAAGACACTGCTACTGTCTTTGCACTTTGGAGGAATGCATTTATTTTCATGGGGGAAAAAGGTTTTTTTTTATTACATTTTTCAAACCATAATTTTTATTATTTTGAAAACAGTATGCCTATAGGCTACTAGCCTACAAGCTTTATTTTATATATTTTCAATGATTCTTAATATGTGCATGTTTTAGATTGAGATATATGGGTTTCAAAACCCGTAAAGTAACGTTTATAGTAACTTGTAATCTAACTTAGTTACTTTTAACATCAAGTAATCAGTAAAGTAACTAAGTTACTATTTCAAGGAGTAACTAGTAATCAGTAATCGGATTACTTTTTCAATGTAACTGTGGCAACACTGGTCATAAGTGTCTCCTGTGATGAACCTTAAAGCAGAGTGAAAAACAGAGTCCAGGAGTTTAAGTCATGAATGTGATGCATGCCGGTAAACCACATCACCGTAATCAAGGACAGACATGAAAACTGCCTCAATAATCCTTTTCCTACTAAATAAAGGGAAGGTGGTTTTGTTCCTATAAAAAGGGTTATAACTATTAACAAATAACTATTGAAATTCAACAATTAAAGGCTATAAAAATGTGATCCGCATTTGCGTAGTAAAGACACTGAACCCTAAACTGCTCCCGATAGTTAGCTTGCACCCTGCGTGGTAGCTGCTGCTGCTATCGGTGTATGAGTGTGTGTGATTGGGTGAATGTGTACAAAACAATGTAAAGTGCTTTGGGTCTGTGAAGGAAAGCGCTATATAAGTGGAGTTCCATTTACCATTAACAAGTTCCATAATGTAAGTTCAGGGGAATCCACATTTCTGTTAAATTCAAGTTCCAATGTCGCTGGATACCAGATAATAGCGTTGTCTTATCGCTTCAAGCTTTTTTTCAGTCCACCGATCACAAGACGACAGAAATGGCACTGTGACGGTGTAAACAGGATTCTAGAAAAGGTTAAGTTCCAGTCAGCAATGTTTGTTAATGCAAATCTCAATGCAGTAAATGTCACTGCAACAAACCAACAGCAAGCCTTCAGCACAGACACACACACACACACACACACACACACACACACACACACACACACACACACACACACACACACACACACACACACACACACACACACAAGCCTTCAGCACAGACAGGAGAGAAAAAATAGAG
>OX442352.1:30692674-30717674 GCA_949357725.1 Hyperoplus immaculatus
AGGGGCGCCCTTAGCTCAGTTGGTAGGGCGTCCCCCCCCGGGCCGGGCCCAGCAGCAGACCCGGGTTCGATTCCCGCCCGCGGTCGTTCTCTGCATGTCACTCCCCTCTCTGCCCCATTTCACCTCTGTCTCTCTGCACTGTCAAATAAAGCATAAAGATGCCAAAAAATATCTAAAAAAAAAAAAAAAAAAAATACAATGCTACCTGTCATTCAGGATACTATTAGCACCAAGCCTCCACACTCGCACTTAGAATAGAAAACAGTAATAAGGAGATGGAGATGGTGTGTGTGCGTGTGTGTGTGTGTGTGTGTGTGGTCTGTTAAATTGAGATTGTAATTTTCCCGTCACCAGAAACTTAGAGGAAAGTTTTGCATTTTCGTTTCAAAATAAAGGGTCATTAGGTTGCTCGCATAGGGAGCAATTTGAGGGAAATTGAACAAAACTGTGTGTGTGTGTGTGTGTGTGTGTGTGTGTGTGTGTGTGTGTGTGTGTGTGTCCAAAATGACAACAAACCCCTTTAACAGCATGAGTCGAGCAGTGGGGGATAGGAAAGTCTTGTAAGTGGCTGTCTAAGGTGGCCATGGAGTGCAAATCAAAACGGAAAACACACACACACACACACACACACACACACACACACACACACACACACACACACACACACACACACACTTTCACAGACACTCCTCCTGAAGTAAAACATTTATTAGCACCAAAACAACTTGGCATTTCCAAACACACTTTCCACCAGACATTATTGGCCTAATTTCTTCTCTTTTCCTCTCAGAACGTCACAAACGTTGGTCTGAAAATGCCAAATTCATTAAGTTTGAATAAATAAAAGACCATGCCAGCTTATAGGACTGTTTTGACTATAGGGGTAACCTCAAATAATTGGCTAGGAGCCCGACTTCACTGCCAATCTCACAGATGAATAGTCCCAAAATGTGGTTGTAAAACAAGAATAATTCTATGTCGACTATATAGGGGGACGCTGAATGTCTGATGGGATTGCTGGGATTGCTTAGTTTCTCCCAATAAATCATGAGTAATCATGATGTTGTGGCATCTTTATAGAGTGCTTGGCGGCCTTATCAGTGCAGGAGTCACTAGGGCTGACTCCTGTTGATGCATTTTTATTATTGTATTGTTGTTGCATATTTGAAAGAAATTATTCACTCACTCACTCATGATACATTGCCTATTCAAATCAAATCAAATCAAATCAAATCAAATCAAATGACACCCTGCCCTTAGACCCTATTCAAGTATAAATATTAGTATTTTAAAATTGCTGATAACAAAACAAAAACATAAAACAACTCATGAACATTTAATCAATCTGTTTGAGTGGCCTTATCATGATAGCAGGTGTACGTCATAACAAATCCAAGTGCTGCGCCCCACCAAAAGTATATTTTTTTATACCACATACATTGTATTAGCTTGTGCGTTCGTGTTTGATTCTGTTATTATTATAATGGAAACTCCTTGGTTGGATGCTTCAGTGCACGCAAATATATATCAGCATGGAAGTCTCACAAATAAGAATATTGATGAATGAAAAGCAGAAAAAAACAATCATGATTCGACATTTTTTTGACAATAAACAAGACTTGAGTTAGTTAAAAATGTCACCCTATATAAAATAATTATTTAGTAAAAAAAAACATAGGATTGTTTGATAATTGCTGATTCATGTTCCTACTGGATGTCTGCCCACTACATTAGCGGTCAGTCTCTGATGATGACTCTGAAAATATTTCAAATTCAAACAACTTTATTTATACCAGAGGGCGATTCTGTACATTGCTGACGTTGCCCTTACAGTGCAGCGCGGGACAATTACAGCAAGATGGATGTAAGGACGAAAAAGGTGTTCTATAGATTCACTGTGTAGCAAGCAGACACACACACACACACACACACACACACACACACACACACACACACACACACACACACACACACACACACACACACACACACACACACACACACACACACACACACACACACACACCATAAACTGGACTCAGAACAATTAAGTACAACTACATAAAGATGGATGTAAGGACGAGAAGGTGACCTCTAGATTCACTGAGTATCAGTTTCTGTTGCTGCAGTAGCACAATGTTTCGCCCTGACACTTCAAAAGGTGCCAGTGTTTTCACAGCGGGCCAGAGAAGTCATTTACCCCTCAACACTACAACAGACTGAAACAAGAGCAATGATCTTACTAGGGTTGTAGGACGGCCTAGACTAAAGGAGAGGTGGCCGACCAGTAACCATGAGGTCTCTGGTTCCTTCTCCCAGTAACCATGAGGTCTCTGGTTCCTCCTCCCAGTAACCATGAGGTCTCTGGTTCCTCCTCCCAGTAACCATGAGGTCTCTGGTTCCTTCTCCCAGTAACCATGAGGTCTCTGGTTCCTCCTCCCAGTAACCATGAGGTCTCTGGTTCCTCCTCCCTGTAACCATGAGGTATCTGGTTCCTCCCAGTAACCATGAGGTCTCTGGTTCCTCCTCCCAGTAACCATGAGGTCTCTGGTTCCTCCTCCCAGTAACCATGAGGTCTCTGGTTCCTCCCAGTAACCATGAGGTCTCTGGTTCGATCCCCGGCACCGGACAGGAGGGTGTTAGTAGTAAAACTAGTGGTGGCTGCTATTACATATACGGTTCCCACCATCTCTACCATTGTGTCCTTGAGCAAGACACTTAACCCCAAACTGCTCCAGGGCCGCTATACTATGGCTGACCCTGCGCTCTGACCCGCTCTGAAGTGTGGGAACTTGAGAGGGGGTATGTGGAAAGACAAATTTCAATGTAACCATTGACTAATAAAGTAACTTAACTTAAATAACAGTGTAAAATAAGGGGTGTCCCTGTCCCTGACTAAGAATTTGAAAAGTCAAATCTGATTGCTACAGTAGCACAATGTTACGCCCTAACGCTTGTAAAGGTGCCAGTGTTGAGAAGTAAATTACCCACTCAACACTACAGACTGAAACAAGAGCTCTGTTTCCCCATTACAGGAATGAAAATAACCACATGGTGTCTTGCTCATTTTAGTGGTTTAACGAGGTCCATTTTAAAACCTCAATCTGCCTGCAGTCCATTATGAACTCAGGCCACCAGAGCATTCCAATTCCCACAACCACAAACAGAAGCCAAATGCAATTTACCAGACCATCGGCTGAGGTTGTAGCGGCTTGCCCAGTGTTAAAAGGCTCAAAGGTTTAGTATTATAGTGATTATAGGGATCTAAAGAATCTTAGGAAGGTCCACTTATTGTTTTTCTTTTATTTCTTTAGCTTATTTAGCCCAATTGAGACAGACCAGAAAAATCAAGGGGGTAAAGTGAACCAGTTGGGGGTAAACTGATCCACTGACTTTTTCCACTCTGAAACTACCATAACAACACATATTGTAACAGTTAGAATCCTGAAAGCTAGCCACACATTCCAGAACTAATGTCGGACAAGTAAAAGAATGATGGGGTTTGCTCAATTAAGCAAAGCAAATTTTATAAACACTTGAAAGTAACTCTGAACAAAATCAAATACAACATAATATAATTCAAAAGGTTTTAATAAGATTCAAATGAAAGATAGAACCAGTTAGATTAGAACACAGTCCGGGGGTCAGAAAACAGGACCCTTAGAGCCAGCTTGTGTCTGGGGGTCAAAGCATAGGAAAATCAGAACACAGGAGAAGACCCAACTAGATTATAACATCAGCCTGTCATACTCTACAACTAGGCCTACTCTACATTCCAGCCCTGAAGGTGCTCTTTCCGTGTGGTTGCCCCAGGTCGTCTTCCTGGTGTATTTCCTTGGCATGATGGCTTTTCTACAATGTGTATGACATTAAAATAAAACATATGTTATGTAATATTACATTAAAATATGTTTAAGACTAAACTTAACTTGTGCCTCATGGTGGGGGAAAGTGAAACAGTGCCTCACTTTCCCACACAGCATTTGGCTCACTTTCCCCCACCACCACAATTTGAGAAAAAACTACCCTTTCAGGCTAATCTTTAGCTAATATCATCACATGGTTTTTATATGTTGGTAGTTCATCAACACGTATGATAGAAGTTTTTCTACGTGAATACATTTGCTTTGGCACAACAGTTGATTAAGTTGACAGCAAGAAAATTTACTTTTACATGCAAAATACCCATTTTGGTGAAAAAAACATGCTTACCACAGCACCATGAGGTCCTCTCTTTCAGGGCCATGGGGAAATGAGAGGGGCTTGAAAACATATATCTCAAATGACCAAAAATGTTTTCTGTTGCCTAGATATAGGGGGTGGCTCACACTACCCGATGCCTCAGATTCCCCCGTTCTCCCCTACATTTAATTTAGTGCATAATAGCTGATTTTTTTTTTATTATTATTTTTTCCCTTAGAAAGGGTCTCATATATGTCCATATTTCTGCATATTTTGGACCAAGGCCTAGTGCCGCCATCTTGAAAGTGTCATAGTTGGAATGTCATCTGGTGCATTGTTTAAAATTTAGAATTGTTCTTGTCCTTGAAGGCCACTGTAGCTTCTGTTATTATTCGAAAGGGTTGGGGTTACCCAGGGAGTGTTGCATTCTAGAACTTTGTAGAACTTTCTTGATGATGTCATATTACACACTGCAACTTTAAATGAATTACTCTTGTGTTGTTTTGTTAGTTTCCTGCTAGTTGCTATAGCTATCAGCTGTTCCGCTGCTGCCATGGATTCTCTGTGATGTCTGTAGAACACAGCGGGGGTGAGAGGGACAATCTGCCAGGAAAGATGAAAAAATAGAAAGTGAGTCAGTTACTAAGACATAAATATCCTTTACACAGTTACTGTGCAGACGCTTTTCTGCTTGCTCTCTCCTCCTCTTGCACTTTTTGCTTACATTCTTATTTTTCCTCGCTAATAAATTTAGCAGCAGGTCCTGGATACATACAAATCAAAGGGACTGTAATTTATTTTTATTTTTACAGATACTACAGGCATTTTTGGACACTTTTACGACTTTCTCAATAGAACGTGAGGGGGGGCCTAACAACAGGACAAGCCTGGCCGACAAGGCTATGAAGAAACAAAAGGACCGTGTCCAGGTTAGTGATAACCCTCCCTGGAATCGTCTTGGTGGAAGGCCAAAGAGATTGGAAAAGGGAGGACGGATAACGGGCAGGGCCGAGCACCATGAGATGACTGATCTGGATCGCTGGCCTGCGTTATCACCCAGGCACGGTGCCTCCTCAACCCCCGCGCCTCGGAGGCCGCAGCAATGGATTACTGCAAGGGGGAGAGGTAACAACAACAAACTTCCACAGCAAACAAGTGTGCAAGTGTCGAACCGGTTTACTCCACTGATGCAAGTCCCAAAATTTCCCTCTGATGACCAAGATAGCATAGCACCTACACACAACAAGGTAAGGCCTGAAAGCCAAGAGCCACAGAGAGCGCTAACAACCGGGCTAACCAAGCTAACAACAGAGCCTGAAAATCTGATTGTTGGAGACTTTTCTGTTAGAGATATGAAAAGCATGTGTAGGGTTGATACCAAAGTACTCTGCTTTCCCAATGATATGGTGTCGGACCTAGAAAAATAATCCTGGAAATTGCAGCAGCACACACAACTGTAAAGAACATCATTCTGCACATTGGGTCAAATGATGTTGTAAAGCACAAGTCTGAAATGTTGAAACAGGACTTTAAGAATCTCCTGAACACGGTCAGCTCACTGAATGCTGAGGTGTTTATCAGTGGTCCTCTGTCACCAATCAGAAGAGGACTTGAGAGATTCACTAGACTGTTAGCACTGAACACGTGGCTTTCAATAGCGTGCCCTGACCACTCAGTGCATTTTATTGACAATTTTAACATTTTCTGGAACCGCAGGCAGCTTTTTAAGACAGATGGACTTTGTCTAAATAAGGATGGAGTCGAACTATTCACATCCAACGTGATCTACGTCCTACGTCACCCATCTGTTCGTGCCAAGGGCAAGGCCCAGGAGGAGAAGATAACACAGCGTAGCAGCAGCGCCGAAGGACAACTGCCGGCCCCAGATGACAGCTCAGACCATGAGAGATACCAGGGCAGAGAGGAGGGGGCCCCACCCATAACAAGCCCACCTCTTGCTTATTCAATCTCTCCTACAACAACCCTTTCTCCATCCTCTCCTGATCTGGGATTCAAGGAAATCACATGTACCCCCAGCAGTCAACGTCCCCCTCAACTCGCCAATCTAAGCCACAGCGCCCGGCTTTTCACCCCTCCACGCAAACCCCCTCCGATCCCACCGCGACGTCATCATCATCAGGCTTGGGAGACTGATGTTGTCAGCACTTGTTGATATGTGCCGGGCCATGGCTACACAGTTATCGCCTTCGACCCACAGAATAAGCTTTTAATAAGGTTTTTTATGTTTTTAACTGAAACTTGGTTAGATCAAGATAACAGCTCAGCTGTACTGATAGAGTCCGCCCCCCCAAACTACACTTTCGTGAGTGAATCCAGAGTGCATAAAAAGGAGGGGGGGGGTTGCTACTTTGTTTAAAGAATCTCTACAATGCAAAAAGATGTCTTATGAAAATTTTGATTCATTTGAGTATGTGGCTCTCCAGTTAAATTCAGCCTCTAGAGCTATTTTTATCAATATCTACCGGCCACCACAATACAATACAAGCTATTTAGATGACCTTTCTGAGCTGCTGTCTGTAATCTGTATTGAGTTTCACTGTGTATTAATTGTTGGAGACTTAAATATTCATATCGACAAACCCGAGGACAGATGTGAAGAACTGTGCTGTGTCCTTGACAACTTTGGACTAAATCAGCATGTTGACAAACCAACTCATAACAAAGGGCACACTCTGGACCTTATCATTTCCAGAGGAATGAACATTTCAGACGTAACAGTGGCAGATATAGGTCCCCTCTCAGACCATTCCTGTTTATTTTTTGAGAGTAAAATGTCTGTGCACACAACTGATCAATCAAAAGTAATCAAAAAACGGTATATTATAGAAAATACCAGTGAAACATTTATTCAAGCATTTTCTTTAATACCACCCCTCCCCTGTAACTCAGTTAATGAGCTTTTAGACAACTTTAATAGCAAAATTACAAGTGTTATAGATGCTATTGCGCTCACTAAGATGAAGGTTGTCTATGGTAAGAAAAGATCTCCTTGGAGAAATGCCCTGCAGGTCAGAATAGAAAAAAGAGAGTGCCGTAAAGCGGAACGCAGGTGGCGAAAAACAAATCTCCAGGTTCATTATGACATCTTCAAAGAGAAACTTTGCACTTTTAACTCAGAGATGAAAAGTGCAAGGCAGTCTTTCTTTTCTGACATCATCACCAAAAACAACAACAATGCACGTGCCCTGTTTGCTACTGTCGACAGATTAACAAACCCTCCTGTGTCAGTAGCGTCTGAACATCTCTCCACGAGGGCCTGCAATGAATTTGCCTCCTTCTTTACTGAGAAAATTCACAAAATTAGACAAGCTGTCACTGCATCAATACAAAGTTCAACATATGTGTCATCGCTATGCCCACTTAAAATCAATCCAAATGCAATGACACAATTTTATCTGATAAACCACAAAAACCTGGAGGACATTATACAACACCTGAACTCCTCCTCCTGTTGCCTTGACATTCTTCCCACAGGCTTCTTTAAAACTGTTTTTAGCTGTATGGCCTCAGATGTTCTACAAATTGTCAACATGTCCCTTCGGACAGGTGTATTCCCACAGGCCCTGAGAACAGCAGTCATCAAGCCACTCCTAAAAAAGAACAATCTAGATACATCGCTCATGAACAATTATAGGCCCATATCTAACCTACCATTTTTTTTTTTAAGATATTTTTTGGGCATTTTTATGCTTTATTGATAGTGTAGAGAGACAGAGGTGAAATGGGGCAGAGAGGGGAGTGACATGCAGAGAACGACCGCGGGCGGGAATCGACCCGGGTCTGCTGCTGGGCCCGGCCCGGGAGGGGGACGCCTTACCGACTGAGCTAAAGGCGCCCCTAACCTACCATTTTTAAGCAAAATCATTGAAAAAGCTGTTTATCAACAGCTAAATAACTACTTAGCAATGAACAACTGCTTTGATGTTTTCCAGTCAGGATTTCGACAACACCACAGCACTGAGACTGCTCTGGTTAAGGTCCTCAATGACATCCACTTAAACACAGACAGTGGCAAAAGTTCTGTTTTAGTTTTACTGGATCTCAGTACCGCTTTTGACACAGTTGACCACAGCATATTACTAGATCGACTAGCAAACTGGGTTGGACTCTCTGGAACTGTACTAAACTGGTTTGAATCCTACTTAAAGGACAGAGACTACTATGTGTCAATAGGCAATTTCACATCTGAGCGGACACATATTGAATGCGGGGTCCCCCAAGGTTCCATTCTTGGGCCTCTTCTGTTTAACATCTACATGCTCCCACTAGCTCAGATTATGAATAAGAACAAATTATGCTACCATAATTATGCAGACAACACACAAATTTACATAACCATATCACCAGGAGACTACAGTCCGATAAAAGCACTGAGTAAGTGCATTGAACAAATTAATGATTGGATGTTCCAAAATTTCCTTCAATTAAACAACGACAAAACTGAAGTAATTGTCTTTGGTGCCAAAGAGGAACAATTAAAAGTCAGCGCACAACTTACATCTGTTATGCTAGAAACCACACACCAAGCCAGAAATCTTGGTGTTGTCATAGACTCCGACTTGAATTTCAAGAAACACATTAAATCAATTAATAAGTCAGCATACTACCACCTTAAAACATATCAAGAATTAAAGGACTTATGTCTCAGCAAGATTTAGAAAAACTTGTCCATGCATTTATCTTTAGTAGACTTGACTACTGTAACAGTGTCCTTGCAGGCCTTCCAAAAAAATCTATCGGACAGCTTCAGCTAATTCAGAACGCTGCTGCTCGAGTCCTCACAAGGACCAAAAAAGTGGATCACATTACCCCAGTTCTGAGGTCTTTACACTGGCTTCCTGTCACTCAAAGTATTGATTTCAAAATACTGATGTTGGTTTATAAAGCACTAAATGGTTTAGCGCCAAAATACATTACTGATCTGCTGATACGTTATGAACCGTCCAGAGCCCTTAGGTCGTCTGGGACAGGTTTACTTACAGTCCCAAGAGTTAGGACTAAACGAGGAGAAGCAGCTTTTAGTTTTTATGCACCAAATATCTGGAACAAACTCCCAGAAAACTTGAGGTCTGCTGCAACCCTCAGTTCTTTTAAATCGAGTCTGAAGACTTTTCTGTTTCCATTTTAACCTGTACTTTTTATTTTATTTAAATGTTTTACTTCTTTTCATTCGCTTTTAAATGTCTTCTAATGTGTTTTATGTATTTTAATCTTGCCTCTGTAAAGCACTTTGAGTGGCCTTGTGTTTGAATTGTGCTATATAAATAAACTTGCCTTGCCTTGCCTTGCCTTTACTGTAGTTTAAAGGAAGAAAAATATTAATCTGATAGAGAAGGGCTACTTTATACGAATATATAAATAAAGAAGTTAATTAGATGGGACACACAGATATGTTAGTTTGGCTATTTGAAAAAAGAACATATGTAATTGGTGATTTTCTATTGAGAAGGTGTGGGCTAAGAGGGCTATTATATCCCCTGTGGTCAATCTTGACCACCAATCTTCTTCTATCTATAAAAGCGCCAGGCAAGCACAGATGCCAGTAAAAGGTTATCATGCTATTACATTTTTTTTAGCGTTTTGCTTCAGGTTCCGGTGTACTGTGTGTGTGTGTGTGTGTGTGTGTGTGTGTGTGTGTGTGTGTGTGTGTGTGTGTGTGTGTGTGTGTGTGTGTGTGTGTGTGTTGAATAAAAAGTTATCATGTTATTATAAATGTGGCGTTTTGCTTCAGTTTACCTGATCAATACTCTGTACTGTTATTAGCCTGAAGCAACAGAACGGTTTAAAACGTGAAAAATAAATGAATTATGTAAATTCAAATCGCTTCCTCACATTCAGGTGAATGTTACACTCAGGAACATCGTGACTCTAATGTGCTGACGGTGTTCATTATAATATCTATGGTTGAGCGCCTGTGGCTCAGGTGGTAGAGCGGGTCGGCTGATGATCAAAGGGTTGGAGGTTCGATCCCCGCACTGCCACCTGTGTCATAGTTGTTGTGTCCTTGGGCAGGACACTTCACCCACCTTGCCTCGTGTGAATGTCAATAGTTAGCCTGCAATCGGTGTATGAATGTGTGTGTGAATGGTAACGTGGGAAAGGAAAACAGGTCTCCCTTGCAAAAGAGTCTTCGGTCTCAGTGGGATTTACCTGTATAAATAAAGGTTAAAAAAAAAAAAGACGTAGCATGGGATCCCTCTCTCTCTCTCTCACTCACTCACACACACACATTCTAATAGATCAGTATGTGCCTTCATGAACATTTATTCAGTCCTTCGTTCAAACAGAGTGTGCGAGACACTGTAGGAGGTGTCTACATGATGTGGCACCTCACAACTAATTATTTCCTCATTTGTCTTTTCCTGCTTCTCTCTGTTGCTTTTCAAGTTGCCTGTCTAAAATACACTGGCTTTAAATCTTCATCTCTTTAGCTGCTCTGCTAACACATCTTAATAGCTTGTGAGTGACATACTGTATTTTTT
Organism: Hyperoplus immaculatus; assembly: GCA_949357725.1. Taxonomy (NCBI): domain Eukaryota; kingdom Metazoa; phylum Chordata; class Actinopteri; order Uranoscopiformes; family Ammodytidae; genus Hyperoplus; species Hyperoplus immaculatus. Next base: position 30,703,360 of record OX442352.1, read on the forward strand.
TAACCTTTATTTATACAGGTAAATCCCATTGTGACCATTTACACGTTACCATTCTCACACACACATTCATACACCGATAGCAGGCTAACTGACATTCACACAAGGCAAGGTGGGTGAAGTGTCTTGCCCAAGGACACAACAACCATGGCACAAGTGGCAGGGCGGAAATCGAACCGCCAACCCTTCGATCATTGGCCGACCCGCTCTACCACCTGAGCCACAGTCGCCCTATGTATTGTTGTTTTATCAAGCCTTACGCATGAGCACGTATAGGTTTGGTTTCACACACACATTACTGTAGGCAGGGTTAGGTGTCCTCCCCAAGAAATGTTTGATCGTCAACACTTTATTTCCTTTTGTGAATTTTAATGCCCCACTTTTTGCCTTTTCTGCATCAATTTAAGGTGTAAATGTCTTTGTTTATGTAAAGGAAAAGACAATATTCAGGTTCCCACTGGCAAAAATATAATGGATATAATGCAGTAAATATCGTAGTGTGTGTGTGTGTGTGTGTGTGTGTGTGTGTGTGTGTGTGTGTGTGTGTGTGTGTGTGTGTGTGTGTGTGTGTGTGTATTAATGCCTAGTCTACAGAATCAGTGCAGAAACATGCAGGTCACGTATTGAATAAACAGTGATTAATGATACACACGACTGAGGCAGAGTGTTCGTGCATGTTTACAATATTCTCATTATTTTCATTAAGTTAAGGTTGGGTTAGCATTGATTTAACTCATTATTTTTGCATGTAATTATGACAAAATTAATAAAATCAACCTGACTGAAACACAAAGTAAAATGGTTTACACAATGCAGCTAGTATTTAAAGTAGCTACAAGGAGATTTAGTTTTTTGTTTATTCTAGCGCCCCCTTTGGATCAAAGCAGTAGTGTTTTTACCACACCAGATCTTTGCTATCGCGGGGCGGCGGCGTGTGTATTTGTTTAGGAAGTGAGTGAAATAGAGACGGCAGGATGCATGGCTATGAGATAATGTATTTAGATGTGACTAAGTCAGATTAATAATGGTAATATGACCATGGGGAAGCAAAGTCAATTTTGATTTAGTAGCGTTCATAAACAGGATTTTCCCGTCTGCCTGCTGTAAATCGTTTGGTCTGAGTTGGCAGGGATTCAGACCCGAGCAAAGGCGAAAATAATAACTATATAAGAATTTAATTATTTTCACTGATGGCCTTGTTTGCTGTTACATGTTATCTATGATCATAAGACGAAAATTAGACTGTTTCAGGAACCTTTAAAAGTTCCTCGTAGAAAGTTTAATAAAATATAAATTTGTTTATGAATTCAGAACCAAAGTTTTTGCAGCTTCTGTATATATCAGCATGGAACTCTCAGCAAAGTCAAGAAGTCTCTCTGCAAAGTGAAATATGAATGTATTGATATTTGGAACACACTCTGTTCGCCTGAGGGTTTATTTTTTGGTCTCTTCTTATATTTGGCTTCAAATGAACGTCATGGCAACCTGCACAGCCCTGTAAGCAAGATGGCAGCCGCTCCGGAGTGAAGGAATGATTTGGGTCGGAATTGATCTGGTGGCGGTTGGTGCAGTATGATGGAAAAAGATTGGAAGAAATGGGAAAAAAAAAACACGCACACACACACACAAACATACGCACACATGCACACAAACAAAGGCTGTATGTACTCTCAAATAGCCCCTTAACAAACACATACACACGCACGCACACACACACACACAGGCTGTATGTCTCTGTAATGAGTTACATGCCTTGAATTAATATCTGAGATTAAAAATGTTTGTTTGTTAGTTTGTTTGAATTATGGATATGTTTTATTTTTGAAATAGAGCTTTTTTATATTTTTATTTTTGTATTTTTTGGCATTAAAATCATTTTATTAGACAGTTTTGGAGAGACAGAGGTGAAATGGGGCAGAGAAGGGAATGACATGCAGAGAACTGACCCGGGCTGGATTCTAACCCGGGTCTAACCCGGGTCCCTGTGTGTGTGTGTGTGTGTGTGTGGGGGGGGGGCTCTAACCATTACACCACCGAGCACCCCATGAAATCGAGCTTTGAAAGTTTTCAACATGATTGTGAAGGGCACAGGGAAACGTGGTCTGCACCTTAATACGGCTACTGTAGCTTTTCTATATTCTGTTATGAATTATTTAGAGTCTCGGGTTTGATTTCAAACCATGTTTAATCATCTCTGGCCACCTGTCAGAGGACGCACATTTCCCTGAATTCCTTTTATAACTGAAACAGATTAAAAAAGTTTTTAAGTGTTGTGAGACACTGCAGGCAAACAATTAAAAAAATGCAAGCACAGATGTTTTGGGTATTTTGCTTCGTATTTTTTGGGTATGTCTTCTTTTATAGTTAGTATGAATGAAAGATCCAAAATGTACATTTAGGTTTTTATTTGACTAAACCTGGTCTGTTTGCTTCTGTGTATTTCTCCTATACAACCATCTTTAATGGACATTATCTCAACATTCGTTTTTTCAATACTCAGAACCAAAAATCTTAATTTCTAAAGCACTAACATCAACTAAACTTTCAATAATCATTCTTTGCACTGTAGTTTATGATCATCAGAGGAAAAATTTAACTGTTTCAGAAATATTAAAACATTCCTCGTAGCTACTTTAACTGGAGTCAGTGGTGTTACTGTGCTATCAAGCTGACTCACATCTTATGAACAGCAGTAGCTTCCGTTTGAATGTATGCATTATTTAAACCTTTGTGCGGAGGCGGATACACACACACACACACACACACACACACACACACACACACACACTCACACACACACACACATAATGCTCTGAGATGAAAAGCCATCATACATCAGAAAGCTTAGAACTCGAGAAGTTCTCTTGAAGGATCGCTTCACACTCGAAGCCAGTGAAATGTAGACGCAGAGAAAGGAATAATTGTACCGGTGCCTGTGTGATAGACAGACAGATAACAGGAGGGGTAACAGGAACAAATAGCTTTTATAAATCTTTGAGCCTGAAACTGAAACACTAAGCAGACTTAGCGTCGCTCGGGGGGAAAAGGCATTTTATGATTACTAGAGGAAGGCCAAGAAGAAGACGAAATACAATAACATGAGATGGAAAACAGATACAAGATTATACAGGAGAATAGATGGTAAAGAAATACGCAAAACATAATAATCCTTTATAAGAAAAAATTATTATACATAACTATAGTGCCCCCTTTGGACTAAAGCGGTAGTGTTTTTAAGACACCAGCGCTGAAGCCCATGCCGGCAGCGCGTACATTTAAAAGTTCCTCAAGGGAGCTTTGAATAATGGAACTACAAACATCTTTGGGCCATAAAAGTACGAACTGTAAACTCAGCCCATTTTCTCCTCTCACCATCTGTCCAAACACCTCTAATACATCCCTTAGTGTGTGTGTGTGTGTGTGTGTGTGTGGTGACCTGTCAGAGTGAGTGGGAGCAGTTCTTGGAGGTATAACATCCTGATTAACACAGCACCAGCAGAGCAACCACCTGGACTATACAAACCTACCTGTAACACACACACACACACACACACACGCACGCACGCACGCACGCACGCACACAAACACACACTCACACACACACACACACACACACACACACACACACACACACACACACGCCTGGGAAAAGTCCTTCCTCAGCAGATTTATCATGCATTCAAACTTCCCTCATAGGATCAGCATATTCTCGCCTCAAACCTTTTCCATTTTACACAGAGAGCTTCTGTATGTAATTAAAGAAGCTAAATGTGAATATTTTCATGTGTTTCCAGAAGAAAAGGCGACCAAATGCAGAAAAACAACAACTATAAGAAACAATTAACAAAAACATTTTGATGCCTCGGGTCGTCTGTCTGGTGCCATTCTTGTGAGTGCAATATGTCATGGACGCTTTGCGGGATTTTCTTCAAACTTTGCCCAAATGTCGACTTTAATTCAATGATACAGTGATTAGATTTTGGAGGTCAAAGGTCACTGAATTCCTGCCTCATGAGCACAATATCTCATGAATGCTCTGAGGGATTTGTGTCAGATCTAGCACAAACTCACATTTTGACTCGAAAAATGTACCCTATTGAGGACATATTTTCAAATGTTACTGCTAACTTACATATTGTGAGGTCTCAGTAACCTTGTAGCATATTTTAGCTTCTTCGGAGCTTTACCTTCTTTAAAGGTGCAGTGTGTAATATAACATCATCAAGTGGTACAATTCTAGATCGCAATAGTTCATCTCTATGGCTCCCGTGCGGAGAAGCAATGGAAAGCTTTCTAGTACTATGATATTAAATTAATTTTCTACCAAGTCTGTTATGAAAAAAAACCCATAATTCTACACAGTGTAGGTTTAAAGCATTGCCTAACACCAACTATAACCTCCAATTGCCAGGCAGTAGTTCTAGTTCTAAGTATTTTTGCAAATCAACATCTCGTAAAACACCCCGTCAGATCCTCCATAGCATCATTAAACATTATCCACACTTCTGATTGGCTTAAATATGATGAATACATTATGGATCAGTTTGGAAAGGGTCAAGTGATGAGCGAATAATTAATCTGTTTACTCCTTTTCCTCCCTGGTTATTTTTCCATACTGTTCGTGTGTGTGTGTGTGTGTGTGTGTGTGTGTGTGTGTGTGTGTGTGTGTGTGTGTGTGTGTGTGTGTGTGTGTGTGTGTGTGTGTGCGTGCGTGTGTGTGTGTGTGTGTGTGCGCGTGTGTGTAGTGTGCAGTTGAGACCTGTAGGCTACAGTTTCCATAGGAGCCTTCTGCAGTGTGAAGGTCCCACTAGGCTGTGCGAGTGTGCGAGTGTGCGAGTGTGAGTGTGTGTGTGTGTGTGTGTGTGTGTGTGTGTGTGTGTTCGTGTAGTAGCTGTTTGTAGGTTAAAACTGTGTGTGTATCTGTATGTGTCAGCTGTTTGTAGGTATATACAGTGTCTGTGTGCATGCGTGTCTGCTTGTGTGTGATGGGACCTGGGGGTTATAATTCATGCAATCAATCCTGGCCTGCAATTGCATTTTGCGGCCGTCACAGTTTCTCCATGTGTGTGTGTGTGTGTGTGTGTGTGTGTGTGTGTGTCTGTGTGTTGTCTCTTTGCTGCAGTGCCCTTAAGCAAAGACATGGGAAGTATCTGGATATATAGTCGCTGTCCTGGGAACTGGAATGGAAAATAAAATGCTTAGGCAGAGGAAGGGTTGAACAAATATGAGGTTACAATAGTGTACACACACACACACACATACACACACACACACTGACACTCACACAGCCTAGTGGGACCTTCACACTGCAGAAGGCTCCTATGGAAACTGTAGCCTACAGGTCTCAACTGAACCCTACACACACACTGTTGTACACACACACACACACACACACACACACACACACACACACACACACACACACACACACACACACACACACACACTAGCAGTTGCAGAATGCACATACAGTATACATACATGGATTCTCATGGTAGAATGTAAGGACATGTAGTGTGGCTCTCATTTTCTTTTTCATTTCATAATAAACATATATGGGAAGAAGCACTTTTCAGTGTTTTACTATGTGGTGCACGGGGGTTAGGGTTTCATAACTGGGATATAAATGAAACATTTAATTATTGCTTAGCTTATTGAGAGAACCCAACATCGTCATCATAATTTTATTTTTGAACTATTTTGTACCAGGTTTCCAGAGGCTTTAAAGGGGCACTGTGTAATATGACATCATCAAGAAAGTTCTAGAAAGTTCTAGAATGCAACGCTCCCTGGGTAACCCCACCTCTTTTGAATAATAACAGAAGCTACCGTGGCCTTCAAGGACAAGAACAATTCAAAATTTTAAACAATGCACCTGATGACATTCCAACCAACATGGATGCCTCCATAAGACTTACCCTCTCATGTACAAAATGTAACATTAATATTTGTAATTCTCTGCTCAGGAGAATAATACAGATTATTGGCAGAGGTGATTTTACACCAATGAGGACATATTTATGAATGAGGATATTGATTTTAGCTAATAAATCATTTAAAATGTTACACAGTGCCCCTTTAAAGAGGACCTATTATGCTACTTTTCTGGTCTTAATTTCTTGTTTTACACTGCTATAGAGCAACTTGACACGAATCACATCACAAAAAACTATGTAGATTTTCGGGAAGCTCTTTCTCTTATTTTGGCGATCCAGCACATCCTGTCAACACTTGAGTGTGTGTGCTTCGGCTCCCTCCGCCTGTGCTTCGGCCATCTCCGCTCCCCTCCCCCCCCTCCTGCAAACCCCACTCCGTTGTGATTGGTTACCTTCCTTCCGGAACACTTTCAGTGGCGGGAAGCGCGAGCATGGACCTATAAGGGCGCGAGGCAGACGCGAGGCAGACGCGAACAGGGAAGTGACAGCATTACCATACATGGAAACATCCGCGTGGAGACAAAGTTTTATGCGACGTCACAAATTATGAAAGGGTAGACCGCTTTGAACACGTGACTTCTCGACTGGCTAGAATAGTGTTTAGTGCTCTGCACAGACACCCCAGACGGTCAGCAGGGAATATGTCGAAATGCATGTAAGTCATTATTTGATAATTTAGTATGGTTAAGCATGACTATGAATCATCATAACAACGTTTATAGGTCATAAAAGTCAAAAAGCATCATAGGTCCTCTTTAACCTCTAATATTGACATGTAGACGGCAGCTTCAGTGACAGGTTATTTCCTCAGGCCCATTAGAGACACACTTCTGCCCATCGCCACAGTAACGGCCCCAGGGAGGATTAGGAATGATGCAACACATGTTATCCAATGTTCCACTGTTAGACTCACCAACACACAAACACACACACACACACACACACACACACACACACACACACACACACACACACACACACACACACACACACACACACTGCATACACATTCGGACACACACACACACTGCATACACAGTCACACTGCATACACACACACACACTGCATACACACTCACACTGCACACACACACACACACACACACACACACACACACACACACACACACACACACACACACACACACACACACTCACACACACACCACATACAGTACTGATCCTGTTAATGTGAGTTAATGTGTTAATGTGGCGGAGAGCTGTCACTCAAGAGATCGCACCATTACATTTTAACCTCCAAAAGAATAAAAACTAGCGTGGTCCAAAAAAATTCACCCCCCTCAGTGTTGTCATGGAGATATGACCTAAACATACAGACTAAAATGGTTTTGTGGCCCAGGCTGTATATAGGTTTAATAAGACTTTGAAAACGGCCTGTCTAACAAGTGAGTCAAAGAAAAACTGCTCGGTCTTGGCACCACCCCCCAGTGGCACTTCCTGGTTACTACAGTTGTGGTCACTTCCTTATTGGATGCTGGTAAAAATCGCTGAGGTTGGGGCTTGGTTCATGCACGCCCACAGCGAGCCTTCCGCACGTGAAGCGGTGCGGGAAAGCTATAGTGTGAGCGGCCACAGCTTGTATTTTGGTCATATCTAACACTGGACTGTAGGCCTATATAAAAGTGTTGTACCTTTGCTGTCTTTGGGTTAAAAAAACTCCTTCAACTCAGTATCCGTCTAGTCCAAAAAAACTCTGTCAGCTGCTGCAGACGGGCTCGGAGAGTCGGCATCGGCGCATTAACAGTCATTCAAAGCAGCGGCAGTAATCACACAACCGAACGGTGTAGAAAGTCCCGTCAGTTAAAAACAGTGATCCAGATTCTAAATCCATGTTAAAATCGGAAGGATATAGAGCTAGTTAGCTTAAAAAAAGTAGCAAACATGTCAACTGTGATGTGTTCAGGCCGGCTCAGTAATATGATTGATGTGTTCAAATCATAGGTTCAAATGCAACACAAGAAAAAAGAAATTTTAGATTTTGGTGAAAACTTGTTTTCCCAGATATGTTTATGATCATATCAGCAATTAAAGCAATAATACAAGTTCTATTTCAACAAAATAATAGAAAAGTATCAATAGTGATATCAATAAAGACTTGGATCGTTAAGGAGTCTCGAAAATGGTATCAATAAAAATTAACATCTCCTGTCATCTGAGAGAAATTAAGATGATTTAATTTTTTTAACTGTTAGTATTTACCGGTTAAAAATCTTATCGGTTAACTGGTTTACCATGGACATCCCTTATATACTGTATAAATGTATATCATACATTGTATGTTTTTTTTTGTGTTATCCCAGTTAAGTTTATTATTAATTTTTTATCATTTAATATTACTTTTAATAGTTCCGGGATGTTGGAGCAATAACCTGGTGTTTTGACACTTCAGTCTGCACTGTGAATTTGAAGTAATGTTCAGTTTTTGAATAAAGATGGGGCATTTACAAATGTTTCTTTTTTTTTATCCGATTCATTGATTCATCGAAAAAATTATCGACCGATTAATCGATTATTAAAATAATCGTTAGTTGCAGCCCTAATTTTAACAGAACTTCCGACTCATGTCTACGGCACTTATCTCATGATTTATCACTTTGTGTTGGTGGGAAGAGGATCGGTCCACAGAGACTTAATTTCTCCTAGGAATTGGGAGCCCTATTACCAACACTCCATATCGGCCAGCTCTTTTTAAAGCTGCATTGCGTAGAATTTATTGGCACAATTTTTCAGAACAGACTTGATAGAAAAGGAATATAGTATTCATAAGCATGTTTTTTATTAGTGTATAATCACTTAAAAAATATAAGCTGTTGTTTATTTGACCTTAGAATGAGCCTTTTATATCAACATAGGAGTGATAGGAGGCTGCCATTTTGCACCGTCATGTTTCTACGGCGCTTATGTCATCATGTATCACTTTGTGTGGGAGGGAAGATGATATGTCCACTAGGGATGGGCATAATTAATCGATTGCTCGATCATTGCTCGTTAAGAATATTGTCGATCATGTGAAATTGTTATCGATCATATAGCCGTTGTGTTGCGCAGTGTGAGTCCGGCAGCACAGCAATGAGTTTCACTATGTGGCAGCACCAAAGACTGTATGGGCAGCAATTAAACATCCTACCAGCAGGGGGAGATACTTAACTAGTAGTAGGAGACAACAGAACAGGCTCAGGCAGGCAGCAGCCTTGCGAGCTGCCGTAATGTCAAAACGTAAACAGGAAGAAGTCAAGGGGAAGTTTGGCATCTGACAGGTCCATGGGACAGCTTTAGAGCCGAAAATAACTAAGTTCATTAAGCATTGTGAAACCTTGTATAAGTAAAACACTTAAACAAACTGAATTATGTACCACTTGTACATTGAAGCCTACATCCGACCCTGTTTAACGTGTTACGTTAGCGCCGCTAGCATTAGCTGCTAACTTTAGCGTCTATGCTTTCCTACTTCGCCTTCATCAGGGAACTAATTTGCACATTTTGTTTATTAGATGAAGTAGCGTTAGGTCCTTTAACACTCAGAGAAACGTGCCGTGCCCTTATGCAGTCTTTGCTAGCATCTTAGGAGGCGCATATGTGTTTCAAGGTATCGTAGCATTGGCTCCTTGTTGGCTCATTGCCTCGGGCTATCACCAGCGCCGCATTTTATTATTATTTTAAAAAGTTGCCTTGTCTTAATAGATTGTTGTTTGCCTAGAAGATCTTGGAATAAAGATGTAATTGAGTAATAATAATAAAAACCTCTTGTATACAGTCTATGGTAAAACGCTGTATTTTGGATGTTCTGTTGGCATTTTTTTAATATGTAAAAAGATAACGATTGCTCGATAATTGCTCGTTAATTTTCCCGATGATCGATCAATGAAATTTCTTAAAATGCCCATCCCTAATGTCCACAGAGACTTCTTTTTTATTTTTGACAAATTGGATCTGAAGGTGTTTCAGTCGCGTGTGAACAGACACTCTACTGTAGTTGCTCCTGCAGCTCATTTTGACTAATGAGGAGTGAGCGAGCGACAAAAACACACACATGCACACACACACATGCACACACACACAAACACACACACACGCGCGCGCGCACACACACACACACACACACACACACACACACACACACACACACACACACACACACACACACACACACACACACACACACACACACACACACACACACACACACAGAAAGAAGGCGGTGGGTCCTGTACCATCATCCAGTGACAAAGGCTCAATACAGAGATCTAATTGATACACAAATGTACACTGGTAGATTTATTCAATAAAAAAGAATCCTAAATTATCACAAAAACTGACATCTACATAGGGAAGGAGATGCACTTCCGTATGCCCAAACGCTGGTCTGACAACCACAGGCTAGAATAATTAACATGTGTTTAATTCCACTTAAAAGATACAACAGTGTGTGTGTGTGTGTGTGTGTGTGTGTGTGTGTGTGTGTGTGTGTGTGTGTGTGTGTGTGTGTGTGCGTGTGTGTGTGTGTGTGTGTGCGTGTGTGTGTGTGTGTGTTCCCGTTGCCAGCTGGTCGTCCAGGTCTTTCACTACAGTTGCCCAGCGGTTAATGAGAAACTCTCAGTAAAACCTGCAGGAGCTCACAGCATGGGGTCTCTCTCTCTCCCTCTCTCTCTCTCTCTCCCTCTCCCTCTCTCTCTGTGTGTCTCTGTCTCTCTCCCTCTCTCTCTGTGTCTCTCTCTCCCTCTCTCTGTCTCTCTCCCTCCCACTCTCTCAGTGTCTCTCTCTCTCTCTCTCTCTCTCTCTCTCTCTCTCTCTAACTCTCTCTCTCTCTCTCTCACACACACACACACACACACACACACACACACACACACGTGCACACACATCCATACATTCTGATAGATGAATATGTGCCTGCATGAACATTCATGCAGTCCTTCATGCAAACAGAATTTGTAATCACATGTAATTCATCCTGCATTTAGAACTGAAGGGTTTAAACAAGCCTGTGTGAGACATTATATTTGTCAAGAAAGGGCCCCACCATAGCTAGCAACATGCCCATTCACAGAGCCTAGGCTGTGTATTAACACTGGATTGTTTTTCAGCGCACACACAGTACAGACAGGTAGCGGATTGTGAGGAGCTATTCACTGATTTTGACAAAAAGGGATTTTGACAACAAGCATTTTCCAGAATCGCTGACTGCACCTTTAAGACAACTACACAGCGCAGCTAGTAAAGGGCAGAAGCTATTTCTTAAACCACATCCACACATTAATTTATCTCCTCTGTCCACACTGAAGGTCTTACTGTTACAGATGGTCCGCTGCTGATAAAGCAAAGCTGTGTGGGCAAACCTACAGGCTGCCGTCAGCACAAACGCACCAGAATAAATGGAGTGATAAATTAACCGGACAGAGGCCTTGTTAGGAAAAATAAACTCTAATTTGTGATATTATGCCCCCCCCATTAATATGCATTTACTCTTTTATAATCAATTGATCCATTGATATATTCTTTACATTTGACTTTAAGAAATGATTCACTTCAGTCTCCGTTTGGAGGCTGAGCAATAAAAACTGAAGCTGATCTCCCATGAGATAAGATACATTCCTAAGGTAGAGGTTCTGTTAGAACAAAGGGCCTTCTGGCCAAGCGCGTCTTAGAGGCTGCTCCGGGCCGGGGGAGGAAAACTTCATGATCTCTGGTTTCGGACAAGAGGAGGACACTGAAATCTGCCTGACAACAACATTCGACCAATCAGTAGACATGTTAGACAATATAATACTCTGATGTAGAGAAGGACTTCACTTCTTCTTGCTTTTCTGTCGTGTCAACATGCCTTGTCAATTTACTCAAATAAAATACTGAGGCCTAGATCCTGGATTTTTACACCTTTGTCCATAGTCATTTTTCCTTCATAAATAGGCATTTTTACACGTACCTTTCAGCCTTGAGGGTAGAATGGATGGATGGATGGATGGATGGATGGATGGATGGATGGATGGATGGATGGATGGATGGATGGAGGGATAGATGGATGGATGGAGGGATAGATGGATAGAGGATAGATGGATGGATGGATGGATGGATGGATGGATGGATGGATAGATGGATGGATGGATGGATGGATGGATGGATGGATGGATGGATGGGGTACCATGACTTCTTATGACAGTGTAGACGGCAGCGGTTAAGTCTCTTAATTGATCCAATTTTCATTGTATATCCCGGCACTAAATAAAACGCCCATCTCACTGGCGCTAGGCCCAGATAGAAATTAAGCAATAAATTCTCCTCACATTCAGCCAACGAACGAGGCCCGCTGCCTCTAATGTAGAAATACTATGTTGCAAGGGAGGAGGGGGGCAGACAATGGCTTTACAGGTTTTTCTGAATCACAATCAGAATCTCTTTATTTTCCTTTGTCAGACATTGTCAGTGTTAACTACGCAGGGGTAGGGTATGTGTGTGTGTGTGTGTGTGTGTGTGTGTGTGTGTGTGTGTGTGTGTGTGTGTGTGTGTGTGCGTGTGTATGTGTGTGTGCGTGTGTATGTGTGTGTGTGTTAGAGAGGTGGGGGGGGGGTTGATCTTTGTGTTTGCTGCTACTGGATGTCAGGATTTCCTTCAGGATCAATAAAGTATCCATCTATCTATCTATCTGTCTGTCTGTCTGTCTGTCTGTCTGTCTGTCTGTCTGTCTGTCTGTCTGTCTGTCTGTCTGTTTTCTTTAGAATAGGTTAAAAAATTTAAAATGTGTAAAAGTTTAAAAAAAGTTAAACAAATCCATATTTATAAATATTGCGCAGTCAACCATTTGTATGTAACAGAGGGTCAGGTTGCTATGATGTCATTGAAAGACCATCTGAAAATCTAGTTTGTGGGACAGAGAATGTTCTGCAATTCGCTACGGCAACAACAGAATTACCTTTTAAAGAGACAATGGACAAATGTTGACAAATTGGGAATGAATAGATTAACCACACACACACACACACACACACACATACACACACACACACACACACAATGAATGGAGTGTCTGGCAGTTAGTCGATAGAATTAAAGACGAAGAAAGGGTTCTAATGGATTTGTTCAGGTCATTTCATTAAGAACCTTGTCACTTTAAGGCGAGACACTGCAGTTGAATGGGGTAGAATTGTTGACTTCTAGATATCATCACAAAACTTTGCCAGTTGAATACTTACAATAGAACTATTATTTTTGTATAACAATACCTATACAAATTTGGCATTATCGAACTTAATATGCATGAAGCTGCGTCCCTTTAAAAAAAAACTCAAATCTAGATGTTGGATGAAGCCAGAGTTAAAATCTTTATTTCATTTTTACAGAACAGTTTTTGGATACAGCCTTTTTATTCATTTATAAATCAAAACATAGTATGAAGAGGTTTTAAACATGCATTTAGAGCATGTTTTCTTAGAATAAAATGTATCATAAATCAGACCAAATGAATTTGTGAAATAAAACATTTTACCTTTTTATTAAACAATTACAAAGTCTAGACTAGAGGTGTTTTTTTACTGCTGCAATTCATCAAATAAATGATTCAATTATGCATTATTCAAACACACAGAGTTTTATGTTTTACTTAACATATCTATAAATAGTAAAACCCTTTAGTTTCCCACCTGGATGTGCTGGGGCTGTGTGTGTGTGTGTCTGTGTGCGTGCGTGCGTGCGTGTGTGTGTGTGTACTGAGAGAGAAACTCTGCGTGCAAAGCAGAATGTAACAACACAGACAAGGTGAAGCTAATTAAAAATAATGAGCCACGTGGGTCGGCACGGTAACATCCACCTTAGCTACTCACTATCACCACGGTGATCCCAAGACAAACAACTTCACACAGAGAGATACAATAGTTCCATCATCCTTAAGTCAAGAAATGTTTCAACTGTAAAGCCTCAGTGTTTCATTGTATTAAAGCTATTGTGCGTAACTTTTTTATATAAATGAATGTCTGTTACATTCACGCCATCACCAAGCGAGTTGAAGCTCAGAAAAATCCAGTTGCTGATTCTACTGAACTACACAACACACACACACACACACATGATGATGTGTAAAAACACACACACAAACACACTGATAATGACTGCAGACAGTGGAAGTAACTACCTCAAAACAGTCTCGTTGGGAGTCCAGCTCAGACATTGACACACACACAGACACACATAGACACACACAGACACACACACACACACACACACACACACACACACACACACACACACACACACACACACACACACACACACACACACACACACACACACACACATTATTAATGTATAATAAAAAAATGTTATTAAAGATAGTGAAACATGATGCGGAAGTGGACCCCATCTTGGAGAAGA
>OX442352.1:30722674-30727674 GCA_949357725.1 Hyperoplus immaculatus
AGCTCCAATCATTCAAACACACACACACACGCACGCACACACGCACGCACGCACGCACACACACACGCGCACGCACACACACACGCGCGCGCACGCACGCGCGCGCACACACACACACACACCACACACACACACACCACACACACACACACACACACACACACACACACACACACACACACACACACACACACACACAACCCCTAGCAACTCGTGTAAAACGTATTTATTTCACATTAGTGAGTTAATCGTGAGTGACACCTCAACTTCTACAATTAAATTAAAGAAAGGAACATTGAAGCAGCGGGAAGGAGCAGAGAAAACAATTTAAATGTTCATTCATCCAGAAAGCAAACTGTGTCTCATTTCCACAACCAAAGTCATTTACTCCTACAAGCTCAATACGGTTTCACCATGTCGGCCACTAATGCCATATCTGTTTTGGGTAAATAAATAATTGTATTTTATACATGTATTATTTTTATATAATATACAAATAACACAGCGATGACACAAGGCTTGTCAGCAATGAGAACAGGTGATACAATAGTGAAAATGTTACGATCAAATTCTTAAATAAAGCAAACTAGAAAAAAACAAAAACTGAAAGTTCCTTGTAGCTACTTTAACAAATCACAAAGCTGCCCGCTGCAATGCCCTTTGCTGCTCACTAGTAATGGGATTGTGTGTGTGTGTGTGTGTGTGTGTGTGTGTTGTGACCCTACATGTATGTACACACACACACACACACACACACACACACACACACACACACACACACACACACACACACACACACAC
Organism: Hyperoplus immaculatus; assembly: GCA_949357725.1. Classification (NCBI taxonomy): domain Eukaryota; kingdom Metazoa; phylum Chordata; class Actinopteri; order Uranoscopiformes; family Ammodytidae; genus Hyperoplus; species Hyperoplus immaculatus. Next base: position 30,723,476 of record OX442352.1, read on the forward strand.
ACACACACACACACACATTCGTCCCTGTAAACCTCATCTCATCTCTCAATTATACTTTTTATTTGCTGGCACCTTTCTGAACACTCAAGGCCACCATACACTAAAAAACATCATAAAAACACAGGTCACATTGAAACTGGTCTTTTGGCTTATCCCCTCTTGAGTTTTCCACTTCGGAGGGGGTCAGAGCGCAGGGTCAGCCATAGTACAGCGCCCTGGATTACATTGATGGTATATACAGTTTACTATTTTATATACTGTTTTTCGGCCAATAAATAAACAGAATCTGATTTTTATTTGGACACTGAACAAGAGCATTAAAGGTGCGGCGTGTAATATGACATCATCAAGTGGTACAATTCTAGATCACAACGGTTCATCTCTATGGCTCCCGTTCGGAAAAGCAACGGAAAGCCTTCAAGGACATTTCAACTGGTAGTTCTGATGGACACAGTGTGGCGAACTGTAATCGTTGGCTTTCTTAAAAGTAGCTGGATGTAGCTAGATGACGTATTCAACTAGGCTATACCCTACTTTGCACAATATGCTTTTCTGAATGAGGCAAAATGAAAATAAAAGGCCTGACTGAAAGCCCTCCCCTTCTAGCACCACTACATTCACACTACAGCAGAGCCACTATCACCTGGTTGAATTCCCATTTCTTTCCCCCGACACGAACGATCTACGTCTTCTCGACTTGCCTAAAGGTCAGCTGAAGAAATAGGGATTAGTTCCTAATCCGTAAAGCGCTGCCTGTTAGGAGATAAATGCATTAGGCCACAGGCAGCCGATCTAAACGGCAGTAAACTGTGTGTGTGTCTGTGTGTGTGTGTGTGTGTGTAAACTGTACTATCGACTCAGTAGTTCACAGTGAAAAAAAATAAATTTTGTTTCTCACACTGTTTCATTGTGGTGCTCCCGGCTCTGGAGTTTCACAATGGAACCAGGTTGTCGGTTTGTTTAAAGGTGCTCTGAGGAACTTTCAGTTTGTGTTAATTCTTGCACTCCCTTTGGACAGAAGCGGTAGTGTTTCTACTACGCCAGACTGTTGTTCCTGGGTGAGCGGACCCATGACAAAGGATTAAGAAAAACTATGTAAAAATTTAATTCTTTGCACTGATGGTCTCGTTTGCTGTTACATGTCATGTATGATCATCAGAGGAAAAATGAGACTGTTTCAGAAATATTAAAAATGTCCTCGTAGCAACTTTAATACATTAGCTACTGTTAAGCTAAATAGTTTTCAACGTGACCCAGCTTTACTACAGCCTGGCATGATTACGTCAGTGGTTTTGCTTTCATCCTGTTTTATTGTAATTCGTACAAAATAAATCAGTGAAAAGCTGACAACTCGACTTGAAGAATCAAAAAAGTCAAACAAACACACACACACACACTCTCGGACCCAGGGTGCTATGAGATAAGTATTATATACAACAAATAAAGTCTAAACAGTTGAAAAGGTGAGGGAAAACCCAAATGGTATAAAAAAGTAGATAAATGTGCAATACGAGGAACAGTATTAACAATATGCAATATATAAGTGAAGAAATTGAAAGAGTGCAATATAAGGGGCTTCATTCATGTTGAGTGTAATGTAGATATGAATGTGTTGCTAAGAGAGAACACTTCTTTACAGCACAGCTCAGCACAGCCACGGCTAAACAGCAGAATGTTATCGGTGAGAGCAGCCCGAGTGGAGCAGGCAGGACGCCAGATAGGAGAAGCAAACCCCCCAATACAATACTACACACAGGACAAAACTCTCACTCATGCTGACACACACACACACCGAACACACACAGGAGCATACACACACACACACACACACACACATACACACACACACACACGCGCACACACACACACACACACACACACACACACACGCAAGCAAGCACTCGGGAATGCACGCACACACATACACACACGCACACACACACACACACACACACACACTCACGCAAGCAAGCACTCAGGAACACACACACGTGCACACACACACACACACACACACACACACACACACACACACACGACTGACCCCATCTTGGACCTCACCGCAGCCTAAATAAACCAACTCGTTCCCACATAGCAGGGAAAAACAAATACAAAAATAAAAGTTCAGTGAGCCGGGTCATTTTCTCATGGCACTAACATACTCAGATCATTCAGGACTTCTAGGAATAATTCCTCATAAATTATTTACAGCACAGAAAGCAGGAATATGCACTCACTCTATAAATAAAGTATAATGGGATAGGGAAATGCCTTTTTCATCAGGTAATACAGACTGGAGGTATAATGTATTGGGAGTTTTATATGAGTTAAACGTCCCCTGTCGACAATTTAAATGTGAGAAAAAATACTGTCGAGGAACTTTCCGTTTTTGTTGATTGTAGCGCCCCCTTGTACCAAAGCAGTAGTGTTTTTAACACACAAGCACCTGCTGTCCTAAAGATCTTTGCTAGCGGGTGTCGGCGGCGTGTACATTTTTGAGGTAATGTATTTACATGTGATTATGTCAGATTAATAATGGTAATATGACCATGGTGAAGCGAAGTCAACCTTGATTTAGTCCCGTTCGGATAATACAAGATGTTATGGTCTGCAATATTTTTCGCTGATGGTCTTGTTTGCTGTTACAGGTCATTTCTGATCATCAGAGGAAAATTTTGTTTTAAAAGTTCCTCAAAGGAGGTTTAACATTTCACTTTTCTCACCAACACATTGTACTTTTTCTCATGTCGTTATGGAGCTGTTTGACTGAATGTTTTGCCTCATAAACCTGAGCAAACTCTCTAATGTGTTTAAATCCATCACTGTTTTAATATCTTTTTACAATTCCTTGTTTTTCAATCACTGCCACCAGCTGTTAGAGCGCTGCTATACCTGCTATTAACTGTGTTTATGTGCATCATACATTTAACGCGATGCATCTGCAACATGCAGTTAAGCACATGAACAGTTGGATGCAGTGTGTCAGGGTTTGGTGGTCAACAGCACAACAATGGCATAAAGTTTCATAGAAAAAACAAATGGTTTGTTGTCGCTGTCACTTTTTCTGTTGTGATCTTTGTAGCAAAAGTAATATCCAGTGTCAAATCGAATGTATTGAGATTGTGTCAAATTGTAAATTGTTCCCATATATTCAGGAGTCAACTAGGGTTGGGTTTTGCAGAATTTTTTTTTCATCACATATTAGATGATAAATGGAAACTCGTCCCATATGCAAGATATTCCTAAAATGTGTTTGTGAAATTAAATTACAATTACAAATATATTGGAACCCGTCGATCAAAGCACCGCTCTACAGTCCCACCTTTTTTTTTTTTTACAGTCCCACCTTTAGCCAACTTCCTCCACACTTTTACCTTTTCCGTTATGATCTGTCTGTCTGTTGGAGCATTGTTTTATACCTTTACTTGTTAAACTGGCATTTCAAATCGAGGCTTACTGAACCTAAAACATTTCTTTCAAGATTTTCAGTATCACTAAAAATGTAAGTACAACATCGCTCAAAATAAAATATGTATCTCTTTTTTTTCTCCCCCTCCCCCTTCCCCTCTCTCTCGACCTAAAGCGCGAATAAAGAAAACAATATCCCAAATCATACCGCAATATCTGTCAGAAAAATCGCAATTAGATAATTTCCCCAAATGGTTCGGCCGTAAGTGCAAAGCTAAATCAGTGGAATGCTCCTATAACTGTCTAGGAAACTATATTAATTGCAGCTACGTAAACATGCACTAACAAAGAGCTCAAAGTTGCATAATGAGAGCTAGAGGCAATTGCAAGATGACGCCACATCCGACATGCAATTCATCATTACCTGTTTGTGCCATTTTAAATGCTGCTAGTTGGAGTGGTGCAGTAAACACAATGTTGTTGTGTTTCATATGCAATGACAATAACACTGTCTGTCTGTCTGTCTGTCTGTCTGTCTGTCTGTCTGTCTGTCTGTCTGTCTGTCTGTCTGTCTGTCTGTCTGTCTGTCTGTCGGTCTGTCTGTCTCTCTATCTATCTATCTATCTATCTATCTATCTATCTATCTATCTATCTATCTATCTATCTATCTATCTATCTATCTATCTATCTAGTATTAACAGATCACGAGGCCTTAGGTCATGACTTGTTTCATTATAAAATTGCAGAGGTCAAAGGTCAAATAAGCTTAAAGTCAAAGTCAGGATAATGTT
>OX442352.1:30732674-30737674 GCA_949357725.1 Hyperoplus immaculatus
GGGAGAAAGAGAGAGAGAGACAGAGAGGGGGAGGGAGAGAGAATTTTTCTTTAGATATTTGAAAAAAAATATATTTTCAGTTTCTTTCAACAATAATAATTTACCATTTTACACAGACAATCTTTAGATTAGATTAGACAGCAAAAAGGGAGGGAGGGAGAGAGAAACAGAGAGAGAGAAACAGTGAGAGAGAAACAGAGAGAGAGGGAGAGAGAGAGAGTGAGAGAGCGGGGGCCTCATTTATAACGGTGTGCGTAGAAACCATCCTAAAACATTACGTCCGCACAAAGCCAAAAATGTGCTGCGCAAAAAAAAAATCAGATTTGTAAAACTGTGCGGCGCACACTTGTACGCAATCTTCCCTTTATAAATACCCACCTGCGGTGAATTGTGTGCAGACGATCTCCACCCCGTGTCCTCCCACTTCACCTCCCAGTTTCATCCCACAATCTACCATACATGGCGAATGCTGAATAGCTCCTGAATATTTTTTTCATTTAACTTTTATTTATCCTCAAGAGACCAATTGAGGGGTGACCCTCATTTTCAATGACGTCGAGACAAAACAAATTCAAAACAACAATACATACAAAATATTCAATGCAAATACATCAAATACACAACAAGTGAAGAGAAGAGAAGAGAAAAAAAAACAAAAAAACAATTGAAACATTTACAAAGTGGTGAAGAGTGGCAGCAATTAAAAGGAATAAAGTACAATATAGTCTAATTAAAACAGTTACAGGTAGAGTTTGGCAGATCCAAGATAGTCTGTTTAAATTGGCCAAAGGATATGAATGTATTTAGTTTAATTTTTAGCTGTAAGTTGTTCCAGGAGTCGGGGGCACTGAAGCTAAAAGCTGTCTTTCCCAGCTCAGACCGGGCTTGTGGGACATAAAGCATAAGCATGTCAGTGGAGCGGGTTTGATAAAGCCCATCTGAAATGTGCAGCATTTCTGTTAAATAACGAGGAAGCTTCCCAGTCAAGGCTTTGTAAATAAAAATGTGCCAATGTGCGTCACGTCTCTCTTTAAGGGAGGACCACCCAACCTTTTCATATAAGAGACAATGGTGTGTGTTATAAGCATCTCCTGTGATGAATCTTAAAGCAGAGTGAAAAACAGAGTCTTGGAGTTTAAGACATGAATGAGATGCATGCCGGTAGACCACATCACCGTAATCAAGGACAGACATAAAAACTGCCTCAATAATCCTTTTCCTACTAAATAAAGGGAAGGTGGTTTTATTCCTATAAAAATAGCCATTTTTTGTCGTAGTCGACAAACAAGATTATTTATATGAAAATGAAAAGTGAGTTTATCATCTAACCAGATGCCGAGATATTTATACTCCGTGACTCTTTCAATTAAAAATCCATTCTTTGTAAACATATTAAAATCATTAAAATGTTTAGTTCTTGCTCTGGAGAAACACATATATTTGGTTTTGTCTGTATTAAGAACAAGCCTGAGGTCCACTAGACAGTCCTGCAGGGTGTTAAAAGAGCTTTGTAGGTTCTCAATAGATTGGTGCACCGAATCGGAAATACAATACAGTACTGTGTCGTCAGCGTATAGATGGGCGGGACAGTTTTTTAGCGATGAAACAATGTTATTTATATAAATTGTGAAAAGAACTGGACCTAAAATTGAGCCCTGTGGGACACCATTTGTAACAGTTAAAAATTCAGATTGGTATCTTTCCAGTTTAACTGACTGCTGTCTATCAGAGAGATAATCCCTAAACCAGCTACATGAATATGATGACGCTCTTAATAAGCACGGCATTTTGACTGACATGAGGAGAAAAGGGAGGCAACCTGCCGCAAAGAAAGCGGCTGGGAAGGAAGAAAGCCTGTGACGTACATGTGCTGCAGTAACTGTCACACAAACACACACGCGCGCGCTGATCACATATCATGATTGGCACAGTCGTTATAGTCTTTGTAAAGCAGTTTCACCCACATTTGTGCTGTATGCAATATCACGTATTAGCGTAGCCTACCTGTATTACTATATGTAGGCCTATATAAAATGGTGTGTCGAGTGAAATAATGCCTATAGTCTATTTGAGAGCATTGTTTATCTCCCGTGAGATCCACACATTTCCAACAACGTCAGATTATAGTTATATCTTCCAGGGTGAATTGTTATGGGAAAGAGATGCGTGTAATGATTTGCTAAATTCATAACATGATTTTATCTAACGAAATATACAGTTGTAATTAATATATGTTGGGCTTAACTTTGTACAAAACTACTTTTTCACACCTCTTAAAATTTGCTCTCCCGCTGGCCACTCACGGAAACACCTCCCGATGTATAGGATATTATTATAGAGTAGCGCTATAAGATTCAACGTATAAGATATAACCAAAACATGTAGACCTAGGCTACTACTTGATAAGTAATTCAACCTACATCACAACTGCATGCCATAGACTACAGTAGCCATATATTCGCAACTATAGGTAAGCTTATACATTTTATTGACTAAATATATTGGGTGCCAAGCATCATTTGTCTGGGTTTTTCTGATGACTGAGCTTTATTTCGTGGTGTTGCCATTGAGTGTCGCTGATTCCCCGAGTCAGGAAAACCTTGCGGTAGCCCTACGCATGGTCGAAAGTTGGCATGGGAATACGCACACTTCTCCGCAAAGAATGTTTTTATAAATACCAACGTTTGTCACCGCACATTTTCCCGCACATTTCTGTCCATCTACGCAAGGTTTTTGTGCGCCGCAAGCTTTATAAATGAGGCCCCTGGGTGAGTAAAGTCATACACAGTGAAGTCAAGAGGGTAATAAATGAATTCAGTGCAAATGAAATCAAGCAACACTTTTTTTTTTGCCAGTGATGAGATGTTTTCCCTGGTATGATATAGAGTCATAGGTGTGATGTGGACACAGATTGGATCAAACTCACACAATCTGTATTAATGTTTTAATCTGTGAATAACCTGATAACATTGGTTCACTTAACCGCTGTGCCCTCTGTCCCTATGGATGTGCATCTGTGAATTCTTTTCTTCTAATTTATTTTATTTGCGCTTCAGTGATAAGGCTCCATGGAGGCAGCTCTCTGGAACAATCAGTTGGAAGAACACATGTTGCAAAACCAAAGAACTGGAATTTGTTGGCTGATGCCGCAGAAAGTGTTAAATTATTACTATAACGTATAATTTGTCTGCAAGTCCTGTGGGTGGGTGGGGGGGGGGGGGGGGGGGTTTGTAGTAGGTCTGTCTCATGTCTCCGTTGCTGTTTATATGTTTTGCATGTTATAAACTAATAAAAATGTGATAAAAAAAAATGGATGCAACTCTCAGCCCTAGAGTCGGGGATATGGCCAAAAAAGTAATCACGGAAAAGATCATCCTGATTGATCATTTATTAGTTTGCTTCTTTACCAGATTGACAGTTTCTCACATACAGAAGCACTGAACCAATCTCAGCTAAACTCCAGAGTGGGATGAGGACTCTCAACACATTCTCAAACTCACAGCGTAATATCCAAGGTGTTTGAGCTCCACACTTCTTTTTCATATCCAATGCCTGTCTGTCTGTCTGTCTGTCTGTCTGTCTGTCTTTCTGTGCTACTAATACAAAATAAAAAATAATAATAATACATTTCCCTGTCTCGTTTTATATGAGCCTGCACATGCACCAGCCTCCACACACACACACACACACACACACACACACACACACACACACAATTGTATAATTCTCCAGTCAGCCAGATCGTATGTGTGTAATTAAAAACTTTGAATAGAGTCTGTTGATGAGACACTGCACGAACAGGAAACGCCTCCGATGGCGCACACACACACACACACACACACACACACACACACACACACACACACACACACACACACACACACACACACACACACACACACTTCGATGGATCCCAGGAGAGCAATCAGATGGAGAGAATATGGAAGGAGGAGTCAGGAGATAGAAGGATAATGAGGTCTAGAGATGAAAGACGATCGAGAGAGTTGACAAAGGAGATACAATTCTTTTGCATCTTTGTTTAGTTCACAAATCCATCCTGGAGAAGTTAGTTTCTACTGTTGAAGTCTACTTGAAGTCATCTGAACATTCCCTAATACTCCTTATAATCAAGGCCTTTTGTTCAGACCAGGTTTTCTAAGTTGTTAAAACAAAAGAAAAAAATAAGTTTAAGAAATTGCAAGATTAAAGGTGCTGTAAGCGGAATGTTTCTTTTAGCGAACTTCCTGTCAGTTACTGCAGTTAGCAATCCCCTCGCTCGTCCCTACGTCACCACATTAATGCACTGTGGTCTTCAAGCAGCAAGTTAACTAGCATCATTACACTACATCTCAGATCCATACGTGTGATAAAACATGATAAATACCATCAAAACAGACATTGGGAAGGATTTTTACCTGCTCCGCCATTGTAGGCGCATACACATTCACCAGTCTGTTGCTCTGGCGTGCACTGGCAGTGAGACCATGGAGTGTATATACTATATATGAGTGAGACGAGTGTTGGTTTGTAGCGTTCTTTCTTCTGATTGGATAACATTTTTGGGATACTACAATAAGTTTATTTGCCGATTACATGCAAAGCAGCGGACTGAGAGATCGGCTTTATGAAACGCGCACATTATGTAAGTGATCACTGTATGAATAAAGAGCGATTTTACACTTATATTAACATAAATAAACCGCTTACTTCACCTTTAAGTGGCGCCCTTAGCTCAGTTGGTAGGGCGTCCCCCCCATGGGCCTCGTCCAGCAGCGGACCCGGGTTCGATTCCAGCCCGCGGTCGTTCTCTGCATGTCACTCCCCTCTCTGCCCCATTTCAACTCTGTCTCTACACTATCAATAAAGCATAAAAATGCACAAAAAATATCTTTAAAAAAAAAAAAATTGCAAGATTAAACCAAAAGTGTCAAATACTAAATATGTTATTCTGTCTATAGATGTTGCATATTATAACTGTAAGAGGCGAGTTGGAGAGTATA
>OX442352.1:30740174-30757674 GCA_949357725.1 Hyperoplus immaculatus
CAGACAGACAGACAGACAGACAGACAGACAGACAGACAGACAGACTTGAAATTGAATGCTTATATAATCTGCTTTATATTGTATTTAATTTTTTTTCTTCTATTTTTGATCATTTTCTTTTGAAAGCCTATGATGTAGGCTATGCTCAAACACTTACACAATGCATATCGTTCCTCCTATTTCATTTTGATGTTCATGTCCAATAAAATCTAGCGAACTAAAATCAAGTATGGCTGGTCTGCCTCAAGCCTCGAGCCTGCAGTGCTGAATAAAGCAAGAACAGGCAAGATTCTTTTTATTAAGTGCATTTCATACACAAAGGCAATTCAAAATGCATAAGTTTAAGTGATTAATTAAATCTAATAAAGCCATAATAAAGATGTATAAATATTATATGGCTGTCACTCCTGGGTAATATACAGGCATGGTTGTAAACTTATGAAAAAGATTGTTTTGTGTAATATTTTTTGTATTTTTTTCAAATTCTGTGCACAAATAATTACAAAAGATTCCCTAATTATTTCTTCAACATCCAATAGAAAGGCTTAATTCTAACACAGAGCCTGGTGGAGGATCTGCAGAAGGATATTGTAGCCGGACGATGTTAAAATGGAAAAACAACAACTGACAAACTGAGATTAACAGACAGAGACAAGAGGAAACAGGCAGTGGATTTCAAAATTAAAAGCTTTCAAGAGTGAACATAAGTGAATAATGTCAAACCTGCTTAGTGTCGTCTAAACTTGCATCCAACATGGAATGTTTCCTGACAGTCAACAACACTAGAATTTGATGATCTGATTTTTGGAAGTGACGAGCAACAACTATCTCAGTTTATTGATGATTTTTGATTTTAGAGTCATGCCCAGTAAGCAGTGGCGTGCACAGGTAGACCTGAAGTGGTGCTGAAGCACCTGCCCTTTTCCCCTGGCCCAATCAAGTGCCCTTTTGAAAAAAATTAAAAATAAATCTGTAAGTTCGTTTTTTTTTTTTTTTTTTACAGTGTATGTGGCCCATGCCGACATTATCATCTATAAATGCTCAACGATTAAAAACGTTTGACAATAATGTCCCAATAAATATGCCCCCCTCCTCCTCCTCCTCCGCACACACTTCCTTTGTCAACGTGAACGCGCAGAGTGGACACAAACGGAGGCGCGTTGCCGCAGCAGTTCACAGCTGCTGCACACACACACCTCGGCCTGCCCCACCAGCGAGGTAACACATACATGAATGGAGTCAAGAGTGTATTGTTTGCCCCCTAAGCCTCAGTTGCCAAGCTATAACTTGCATTTATTTGTCTCTGTTTTAAAGTAGCCTCTATCATGCATGCAGCGCCACACAGCTGAGCATACATTAGCCGACTGTCCTGCTTAACAAGCTAGTCCCCCCAAAAAAATAGATATGACGTGATGAACACAACTAATGTCGGCGTAGTTTGTCATTGGTACAGCATGTGAATCTATCAGTATGCTGAACATTTAGTGTTGTTTAGGTTGACTTTAGGCTATATAATTAACACTTCACTTGCAGTAATTTATTTGCTAAATGACAAACAGGCAATTCCCAATTGCCTGCAGAAAAAGTAGCCTTGTGCTTTGTTGTAATGTAACCAAGCAGTCTTAGACAGAGGCACTTTTGGATGAAAAGCTCAGCAAGTAGACCTATGAGGCGTAGTCTGTCTGTCTGTCTGTCTGTCTGTCTCTCTCTCTCTCTCTCTCTCTCTCTCTGTGTGTCTGTCTATATGTGTGTGTTTGTGTGTGTGTGTGTGTGTGTGTGTGTGTGTGTGTGTGTGTGTGTGTGTGTGTGTGTGTGTGTGTGTGTGTGTGTGTGTGAGAGAGAGAGAGAGAGAGAGAGAGAGAGAGAGAGAGAGTGTCTGTCTGCATCCCAACGGAACCCAACCGCAACATCCTTAGCATTTCACTCACGCGCCCACAACTTCACAAACAGAGAACATCTTCAATGGATCAGCGCAAGGAAACATGAGCGTGATTGTAGGCTAGCTCACGTTCAAAATCTCTCCAAATATTATAGCCTACTATAGCAGTTGTCTTGTCAAAGCAATCATGTTTTGGAAGCTAATTGTTCATAGACAGAAACATATAGGAAATCTACACCTGTTGTGACAAATAAACAATATTTTCATACGCTTTAAAAATCCCCAATAACAACACTTTACGCACACGCACACACACACACACACACACACACACACACACACACACACACACACACACACACACAAACACACACACAGTCAAATGTCTAGTCCCAGCTCTACACAGTCGGAATCAGAAGCCAGTGATTCCCGTATGGGGCGATGCAAAGCGCGCACATGAGGCAGGTGCGCGCTACAAAATAACACGCTGTAGCCCACACACACACACACACACACACACACACACACACACACACACACACACAGAGCAAAGCAGTAAACTGTAAAAGGGAATATTTCTTACCGTATTGTGTTCTGTCTAGCGCCAGCCCGCACTGGAAGCGATGGACATAGTAGCGATCGGATGTTAGTAGGAAAAGACTGGGAGAGAAAACTGTCCGCGGTGCTTCGCTGCTCCACTCGACTCACACACTCAAAGGAACACTCTACGCGCGCTCTCTCTCTGTCTCTCTCGACACACTCACTCACTCACGCTCCCCCTCCCTGCGCTTCTCATCACACACACACACACACACACACACACACACACACACACACACACACACACACACACACACACACACTCGGGAGCGGCGCAGATTGTCCTAAGGGGCGTGGATGGATGGGGAGAGGAGAGGAAACAACCACAGCCGTACCTATAATAAACATTGGTCGGGACACATCCTAACCAATATTCAAATGTGCTCAAAATGTTTGATATTAAATTAAATTGACATGAAAAAATTTAAATAAAGAATACAATTAGTTTGTAATTACTGGCGCTTAGCTTTGTCTAAAATCATCTTTATCAAATCTAAAAATTGCAACCAAACTTAAAGGTGAAATCAGCAGTTCTAGGGAATGCTTGTTGTCAAATGTACCTTTGTCAAAATCAGTGAATATATCCTCACAATCTGCTACCTGTCCATGTGTGAGCTTGAAATAATATCTAGTGTTAAAGGTGAAGTAAGCGGTTTATTTATGTTAATATAAGTGTTAAATCGCTCTTTATTCAAACAGTGATCACTTATAATGTGCGCGTTTCATAAAGTCGATCTCTCAGTCAGCTGCTCTGCATGTAATCGACAAATAAACTTATTGGAGGATCCCGAAATTTTTATCCAATTACAAGAGAGAACGTTACAAACCGACACCTGTCTCACTCATGGTCTCACTGCCGGTGCACGCCAGAGCAACAGATGGGTGAATGTTTATGCGCCTACAATGGCGGAGCAGGTAAAAATCCTTCCCAATGTCTGTTTTGATGGTTTTTATCATGTTTTATCACACTTATGGATCTGAGATGATGCTAGATAACTCGCTGCTTGAAGACCGCAGTGCATTAATGTGGTGACGTAGGGACGAGCGAGGGGACTGCTAACTGCAGTAACTGACAGGAAGTTAGCTAAAAAAAACATTTCGCTTACAGCACCTTTAAGACACAGCCCAGGCTCTGTAAACGGGCATGTTGCTGGGTGGACACCCTTTGTTTACATTCCCTTTATTTACCTACCAGTTTACAGAGCCTAGGCTTTAGTACTAAAGTAATAAACAACTAAATACATCTTCACCTCATTGCTTGATATTGTGGAAAGACTTGAGGCAGTGGTGGATGATGCCATCTTTAGTAACTAGCTTTTTGTCCTTGAAGGCCACCGTAGCTTCTGTAAATTCTCCCAAAGGGAGGGGTTAGCAAGGGAGCGTTGCAATCTAGAATCTCACCACTAGATGACCCCCATAAACACATTTTATTTCAACATTAAGAAATGAAAAGAGAGAAAGATGAGGTGATGGAGGGATGAAATGAAGGAGGTAGAGATAGGGAGGTGGAGTGGAGTCAAAAGATGAACTGACAGGTCTGAAAAAGATAAAGAATTTTAATTAAAGTCCAGAAACAAAGAGTGAATTAAAAAAATGATTTAAGTTCTGTCGCCACAATCATCTCCCCATTTTCTAATTACATACATCCTATTGTGCATTATGAGACCTGACACCATGTTATCTACATGTTCATAAAAGCCTGAATGCTCCACAGTTTGACATGTCCCCAGTTTATCTCATAATTAAAGTAGGGGCTCAGACGTACTCTGTGTGTGTATTTGTGTGTGTGTGTTTGTGTGTGTGCGCGCATGCGTGCGTGTGTGTGTGTGAGTTAGTGTGTGAGTGAGTGAGCGTGCATAGTGTGTGTGTGTCATTCGTGAGTGAGTGTGTGTGTGTGTGTGTGAGTTAGTGAGAGTTAGAGAGAGTCTACAGTAGAGAGTCGAGGCATTTATCAAAGTATTGAGCACAAACCCAATTACTTAGCCGCTGCTGACCAGGCAGACAGGAAGTACATTGCATCAGTCTGCAGTGTGTCAGCATGCCGACACAATGCACTAAATCTTCCTAATATAACATTAAAGGGGAGACAGAGTTTGAGGGGCCATACTACACATTTGGGGCGACTGTGGCTCAGGTGGTAGAGCGGGTCGGCCAATGATCAAAGGGTTGGCGGTTCGATTCCCGCCCTGCCACCTGTGTCATGGTTGTTGTGTTCTTGGGCAAGACTCTACACCCACCTTGCCTCTTGTGAATGTTGATAGTTAGCCTTCTATCGGTGTATGAATCTGTGTGTGAATGGGAACAGGTCTCCCTTGCAAAAGAGTCTCCGGTCTCATGTCTTTTACTGTGACATCACAGTAATATTTACAAAGTACGTTTTTTTTTTAACCCTATATTTCTCTTTCTGTGATGTCACGAGAAAGAGAAATATAGGGTTAAAAAAAACACTCTTTCTGCCTTTTCTCAGGCTAGGATGAACCGATTTTAATTTTTTTTGCACATTTATACTACATAGGATCTCAGAATTCAATACACCTTCATATTCAAACTGGTGAAGTAGGCCTTTAATGAGTATCTATCAATCTGAGGTTTGGGTTGCGTGTGTGTGTGTGTGTGTGTGTGTGTGTGTGTGTGTGTGTGTGTGTGTGTGTGTGTGTGTGTGTTTGGCTGAGGGTGCACTCACTCACACTAAGCAATCCATTGCCGGCTATGGTCTGGTTAATTTGTCCACTGCTCCATGGTTCTTCCTTGTCCCTGTTGGGAGAGGTGTGCATCTGTTTAGTATCGAAGCTAATGTACATGCAAAAGCATATAGTAAACAGCTTTCCTGCCTTCAGTTTATATGCTACTTTTCTCGTCAACGATCATTAAAACAATTGGTAACACTTTATAATAACTATCCGTTGTAACTCGTTAATAGATCATTAGTAAACTCTTAATTAATGATTATTAATGATTTGTTAAGTGTTTGTTAGCAGTTTGTTAAGGATTTATAACAATGGTAGATAGTTAATAGCTTAATAATTGAACCAGTTCATCTGGGAGGTAATCCGAGATTAACTGATCACGTCACGTTCAAGTCCATGGCATGCACAGTGTGTATTGAGTTTATTTAAAAATATTTGAAAATGGGGCTGCCCTCAGTTGCCCATGCACTGTGTATAGTCTATAGCCTATTTCAGCCTCGTCGGTATCTCCTTAGGGTGACACAAATGTAACTTCCTCCACAAAAACTGACACGATTTGAGACATTTTCACCAACAAATGTTGAGAAAACAGTGCGCCGAAATAAGGAGAAATTGACAGTTTATAGTAGGTGGGCTGTCACCTACCAAAACAAGCTCTCCCCGGGATCCACTGCTCCCATACAAACCTGTACAGACACACACACACACACACACACACACACACACACACACACACACACACACACACACACACACACACACACACACATACACAAAGCCCAGTGACAAGCACACAAAGACACAGAGGGGGAACATTCACACACAAATGCTGTACACACCTGTGAAAGATACCAAAATAACACAGTTCAGCACACAATGAGGAGACCTGACACACACACACACACACACACATACACACACACACACACACACACAGTGTTCTGGGGGAGCAGAGTGGCGCAGGTTAGGTGTGTGTCTGTACCTGACGTGGAGTGTGGCAGCAAATCAACATCCTGACTGCACCATGTTTCTGTTTTGGTCTGTGCCTCCACTGAGCTGGGGGCAACACACACACACACACACACACACACACACACACACACACACACACACACACACACACACAAAATAGTGCCTCGGGCCCTTTGCCTATTGCTGGGGTGGAGGCATAAAAACAGCCACTTTTATCTGTTTGAGCATAAAACACTAATTACTGTGGAAATGAGAGGAATTTAAATTTGTGCCATAATGATAATCTTTCTAAACTGAGGATAACGGGCAGAAAAAGCCGAAATGTCTGCTTATAACATGTATATCCAAGGGAAGAAATGTTACCAGGATGCTTGTAGTGGGCGACTGTATGCTACATTATACGGTTATTATACGGGTTTATATTTTGGTGCAAGTGTGTTAAAGATATAAATACAAAACAACTTCATGCAAATTGAGGAAAATGATAAAATGTGTTCAGGCTAAAAACAGCTTTTCTTCCAATCCACCGAAGACATGTTAAGAACCAGCCTCTCTTTCATCTTATATATTTAATTTTTTACAACATATTAGTGTAATGTATGGGTCTTAGAATTGCATTTTTTGGCATGTTTCTAACAACAAAATGAATAATAAATCGGACAAGGAACAACATGTGTACAAACTCTTCTGTAAAAACCTTCAGAATAGAGCTAAGAATGATTATGGAAAGTTTGGTTGATGTAAGTGCTTTAGAATTCGAGATTTTTTATTCAGAGTACTGAAAAAAACGAATGTTGAGATAATGGCCGTTGAAGATGGTTGTATAGAAGAAATATACAGACGCAAACCAACAAGGTTAGTCAAATAATCACCTAAATGTAAATTTTGGACCTTTGATTTACACTAGTATGAAAGAAGACATGTTACGGTTATGGAGGCAAAATAGTCAAAAAATGAAACAGTAACTTTTCAGAAAGCATTCTCACTTCAAACAGTGTTCCAGGGATCACATTTTCCTGTGAGGAAAGTTTGTTTATTAGTGTGAATGCTGGAGCATTCACACTATTGTTATTCAAATCTTTATTATTAGTGTGAATGCTGGAGCATTCACACTATTGTTATTCAAATCTTTATTAGTGTGAATGCTGGAGCTTCCAGCATTCACACTATTGTTATCCAAATCTTTATTATTTTTACTTCTTCTTCCGTACGTTTTTTGGACCTTCATACCTCCTTCAAATCTTCAGCTATTTTAACCATTCAAATACCAAAATGTTCAGCTCTTTAAGGACATGTTTGGACCTCTTTTAAAATGTTTCTACCTTTTCAAATATTTCAAATATTCAGCTTTTAACAAATTATTTTAACATTGACGCGGATGGGAGCAGCATTCCAAACCGCTAAAACTTCATCCTCTTTGAAACCTATCTCCTCCCGCATTTTTTCAGCTACAACCTCCATTCAAACTTTAAACAATTCACATTAATTACAGCTATTAAATTCTTTCACAACTTTTTAAAATCTTCAACTGTCTTTGAACAAACACAGTTTTAGTTTTAAGTTTTTTTCAGCCTCTTTCTAAATTTATAATGGGATCCGGATGGGACGGAATGTTCAGAGGCAGACTGGGGGAACCAACTGTTACAGTGTAGAATTGTTGTAAAAATACACCAAAACCTTCCACATAACTGCCTCTCACTCCCACAAATTAAACCCTACGTGGATAATTTTTACATAAAAATGTAGGACATATTCTTCCGGTCGCATAGATGTGACTACTGAAGCAATCGGACCTACACAATGGGAGGTCTGGGCTTCCAAGCTAAATGGTGTCCAACCAACTGCCGCCTTGATAACTGAGACAGGAAATTTCTGGAGAAAGGCAGACTGTACCACACCTTTAAAATGCTCTGTTTCTCATTCTCTTCACATTACAGACATAATCTTCACACTGTGTCTTCATCAGATTCTTCTGGTTCTAACAATAAAATAATTTTGTCAGTTAGACTCACGGTCCGTCAGTTAGAGGCAGCGGTTTGAGGTGAGGTTTTGGATGAAATTACCTCTCTGAGGCTTCTAAAACGTGGGATTTCTGCCTGATCACAGACCCTCAATAAGACAAACACTCACCTTGGTGACTCACTCTGCCCATTAAAGGGCAATTTCACTTTTTTTTCTTGATTATTTTTTTCTTTTTTCCGCTTTATTAGACAGTTCGGAGAGGCAAAGTTGAAATGGGGCAAACACTCTGCTCTTTGAAGGCCTATTTCACGCATCATTTTTTTTTCATGTCTTTCAATTATAATTTCATCTAGACATTTTTAAATATTCAACATCATTCCTATAAGAGTTAAACAATTCACTACTGTTCATACTTAAGACTGTTTCTTACTTTTCCACATCTTCATACTCCTTTAGCTGATTCATATACATTCAAGCCATCAAGGTAGTTTAGCTCCAAGTCTATTCAATTACTATTTCATAGTTTTAAGATTTTTATCCATGTCTTTCAACTTCTTCATAATTTCAGCAAGAAATGTTATTCAAACCTCTATATATTCAACTTTTCAACTCCTTTTAAACTTATTTTACACAATTATGACCTCTATAAACTTCAACAACTTTATAAACCTTTATAGGCCTTTTTCAAATCTTCATACTCAGCTATCCAGTTTAGCGTAAGCTGTTTCAGCATTCACACGCATTTTCAGCAGGAAATGCATTTTCTAGTTATTATTTTTACTTCTTCTTCCGTACGTTTTTTGGACCTTCATACCTCCTTCAAATCTTCAGCTATTTTAACCATTCAAATACCAAAATGTTCAGCTCTTTAAGGACATGTTTGGACCTCTTTTAAAATGTTTCTACCTTTTCAAATATTTCAAATATTCAGCTTTTAACAAATTATTTTAACATTGACGCGGATGGGAGCAGCATTCCAAACCGCTAAAACTTCATCCTCTTTGAAACCTATCTCCTCCCGCATTTTTTCAGCTACAACCTCCATTCAAACTTTAAACAATTCACATTAATTACAGCTATTAAATTCTTTCACAACTTTTTAAAATCTTCAACTGTCTTTGAACAAGCACAGTTTTAGTTTTAAGTTTTTTTCAGCCTCTTTCTAAATTTATAATGGGATCCGGATGGGACGGAATGTTCAGAGGCAGACTGGGGGAACCAACTGTTACAGTGTAGAATTGTTGTAAAAATACACCAAAACCTTCCACATAACTGCCTCTCACTCCCACAAATTAAACCCTACGTGGATCATTTTTACATCAAAATGTAGGACATATTCTGCCGGTCGCATAGATGTGACTACTGAAGCAATCGGACCTACACAATGGGAGGTCTGGGCTTCCAATCTAAATGGTGTCCAACCAACTGCCGCCTTGATAACTGAGACATGACATTTCTGGAGAAAGGCAGACTGTACCACACCTTTAAAATAGTCTGGTTCTCATATTCTTCACATTACAGACATAATCTTCACACTGTGTCTTCATCAGATTCTTCTGGTTCTAACAATAAAATAATTTTGTCAGTTAGACTCACGGTCCGTCAGTTAGAGGCAGCGGTTTGAGGTGACGTTTTGGATGAAATTACCTCTCTGAGGCCTCGAAAAGGTGGGATTTCTGCCTGATCACAGACCCTCAATAAGACATACACTCACCTTGGTGACTCACTCTGCCCATTAAAGGGCAATTTCACTTTTTTTTCTTGATTATTTTTTTCTTTTTTCCGCTTTATTAGACAGTTCGGAGAGGCAAAGTTGAAATGGGGCAAACACTCTGCTCTTTGAAGGCCTATTTCACACATCATTTTCTTTTCATGTCTTTCAATTATAATTTTATCTAGACATTTTTAAATATTCAACATCATTCCTATAAGAGTTAAACAATTCACTACTGTTCATACTTAAGACTGTTTCTTACTTTTCCACATCTTCATACTCCTTTAGCTGATTCATATACATTCAAGCCATCAAGGTAGTTTAGCTCCAAGTCTATTCAATTACTATTTCATAGTTTTAAGATTTTTATCCATGTCTTTCAACTTCTTCATAATTTCAGCAAGAAATGTTATTCAAACCTCTATATATTCAACTTTTCAACTCCTTTTAAACTTATTTTACACAATTATGACCTCTATAAACTTCAACAACTTTATAAAACTTTATAGACCTTTTTCAAATCTTCATACTCAGCTATCCAGTTTAGCGTAAGCTGTTTCAGCATTCACACGCATTTTCAGCAGGAAATGCATTTTCTAGTTATTAGTGTGAATGCTGGAGCTTCCAGCATTCACACTATTGTTATCCAAATCTTTATTATTAGTGTGAATGCTGGAGCATTCACACTATTGTTATTCAAATCTTTATTATTATTTTTACTTCTTCTTCCGTACGTTTTTTGGACCTTCATACCTCCTTCAAATCTTCAGCTATTTTAACCATTCAAATACCAAAATGTTCAGCTCTTTAAGGACATGTTTGGACCTCTTTTAAAATGTTTCTACCTTTTCAAATATTTCAAATATTCAGCTTTTAACAAATTATTTTAACATTGACGCGGATGGGAGCAGCATTCCAAACCGCTAAAACTTCATCCTCTTTGAAACCTATCTCCTCCCGCATTTTTTCAGCTACAACCTCCATTCAAACTTTAAACAATTCACATTAATTACAGCTATTAAATTCTTTCACAACTTTTTAAAATCTTCAACTGTCTTTGAACAAACACAGTTTTAGTTTTAAGTTTTTTTCAGCCTCTTTCTAAATTTATAATGGGATCCGGATGGGACGGAATGTTCAGAGGCAGACTGGGGGAACCAACTGTTACAGTGTAGAATTGTTGTAAAAATACACCAAAACCTTCCACATAACTGCCTCTCACTCCCACAAATTAAACCCTACGTGGATAATTTTTACATAAAAATGTAGGACATATTCTTCCGGTCGCATAGATGTGACTACTGAAGCAATCGGACCTACACAATGGGAGGTCTGGGCTTCCAAGCTAAATGGTGTCCAACCAACTGCCGCCTTGATAACTGAGACAGGAAATTTCTGGAGAAAGGCAGACTGTACCACACCTTTAAAATGCTCTGTTTCTCATTCTCTTCACATTACAGACATAATCTTCACACTGTGTCTTCATCAGATTCTTCTGGTTCTAACAATAAAATAATTTTGTCAGTTAGACTCACGGTCCGTCAGTTAGAGGCAGCGGTTTGAGGTGAGGTTTTGGATGAAATTACCTCTCTGAGGCTTCTAAAACGTGGGATTTCTGCCTGATCACAGACCCTCAATAAGACAAACACTCACCTTGGTGACTCACTCTGCCCATTAAAGGGCAATTTCACTTTTTTTTCTTGATTATTTTTTTCTTTTTTCCGCTTTATTAGACAGTTCGGAGAGGCAAAGTTGAAATGGGGCAAACACTCTGCTCTTTGAAGGCCTATTTCACGCATCATTTTTTTTTCATGTCTTTCAATTATAATTTCATCTAGACATTTTTAAATATTCAACATCATTCCTATAAGAGTTAAACAATTCACTACTGTTCATACTTAAGACTGTTTCTTACTTTTCCACATCTTCATACTCCTTTAGCTGATTCATATACATTCAAGCCATCAAGGTAGTTTAGCTCCAAGTCTATTCAATTACTATTTCATAGTTTTAAGATTTTTATCCATGTCTTTCAACTTCTTCATAATTTCAGCAAGAAATGTTATTCAAACCTCTATATATTCAACTTTTCAACTCCTTTTAAACTTATTTTACACAATTATGACCTCTATAAACTTCAACAACTTTATAAACCTTTATAGGCCTTTTTCAAATCTTCATACTCAGCTATCCAGTTTAGCGTAAGCTGTTTCAGCATTCACACGCATTTTCAGCAGGAAATGCATTTTCTAGTTATTAGTGTGAATGCTGGAGCTTCCAGCATTCACACTATTGTTATCCAAATCTTTATTATTATTTTTACTTCTTCTTCCGTACGTTTTTTGGACCTTCATACCTCCTTCAAATCTTCAGCTATTTTAACCATTCAAATACCAAAATGTTCAGCTCTTTAAGGACATGTTTGGACCTCTTTTAAAATTTTTCTACCTTTTCAAATATTTCAAATATTCAGCTTTTAACAAATTATTTTAACATTGACGCGGATGGGAGCAGCATTCCAAACCGCTAAAACTTCATCCTCTTTGAAACCTATCTCCTCCCGCATTTTTTCAGCTACAACCTCCATTCAAACATTAAACAATTCACATTAATTTCAGCTATTAAATTCTTTCACAACTTTTTAAAATCTTCAACTGTCTTTGAACAAACACAGTTTTAGTTTTAAGCTTTTTTCAACCTCTTTCTAAATTTATAATGGGATCCGGATGGGACGGAATGTTCAGAGGCAGAGTGGGGGAACCAACTGTTACAGTGTAGAATTGTTGTAAAAATACACCAAAACCTTCCACATAACTGCCTCTCACTCCCACAAATTAAACCCTACGTGGATAATTTTTACATCAAAATGTAGGACATATTCTTCCGGTCGCATAGATGTGACTACTGAAGCAATCGGACCTACACAATGGGAGGTTTGGGCTTCCAAGCTAAATGGTGTACAACCAACTGCCGCCTTGATAACTGAAACATGACATTTCTGGAGAAAGGCATACTGTACCACACCTTTAAAATGCTCTGGTTCTCATATTCTTCACATTACAGACATAATCTTCACACTGTGTCTTCATCAGATTCTTCTCGTTCTAACAATAAAATAATTTTGTCAGTTAGACTCACGGTCCGTCAGTTAGAGGCAGCGGTTTGAGGTGACGTCTTGGATGAAATGACCTCTCTGAGGCCTCTAAAAGGTGGGATTTCTGCCTGATCACAGACCCTCAATAAGACATACACTCACCTTGGTGACTCACTCTGCCCATTAAAGGGCAATTTCACTTTTTTTTCTTGATTATTTTTTTCTTTTTTCCGCTTTATTAGACAGTTCGGAGAGGCAAAGTTGAAATGGGGCAAACACTCTGGTCTTTGAAGGCCTATTTCACGCATCATTTTTTTTTCATGTCTTTCAATTATAATTTCATCTAGACATTTTTAAATATTCAACATCATTCCTATAAGAGTTAAACAATTCACTACTGTTCATACTTAAGACTGTTTCTTACTTTTCCACATCTTCATACTCCTTTAGCTGATTCATATACATTCAAGCCATCAAGGTAGTTTAGCTCCAAGTCTATTCAATTACTATTTCATAGTTTTAAGATTTTTATCCATGTCTTTCAACTTCTTCATAATTTCAGCAAGAAATGTTATTCAAACCTCTATATATTCAACTTTTCAACTCCTTTTAAACTTATTTTACACAATTATGACCTCTATAAACTTCAACAACTTTATAAACCTTTATAGTTCTTTTTCAAATCTTCATACTCAGCTATCCAGTTTAGCGTAAGCTGTTTCAGCATTCACACGCATTTTCAGCAGGAAATGCATTTTCTAGTTATTTTTACTTCTTCCGTACGTTTTTTGGACCTTCATACCTCCTTCAAATCTTCAGCTATTTCAACCATTCATATACCAAAATGTTCAGCTCTTTAAGGACATGTTTGGACCTCTTTTAAAATGTTTCTACCTTGTCAAATATTTCAAATATTCAGCTTTTAACAAATTATTTTAACATTGACGCGGATGGGAGCAGCATTCCAAACCGCTAAAACTTCATCCTCTTTGAAACCTATCTCCTCCCGCATTTTTTCAGCTACAACCTCCATTCAAACTTTAAACAATTCACATTAATTACAGCTATTAAATTCTTTGACAACTTTTTAAAATCTTAAACTGTCTTTGAACAAACACAGTTTTAGTTTTAAGCTTTTTTCAACCTCTTTCTAAATTTATAATGGGATCCGGATGGGACGGAATGTTCAGAGGCAGACTGGGGGAACCAACTGTTACAGTGTAGAATTGTTGTAGAAATACACCAAAACCTTCCACATAACTGCCTCTCACTCCCACAAATTAAACCCTATGCGGATCATTTTGACATCAAAATGTAGGACATATTCTGCCGGTCGCATAGATGTGACTACTGAAGCAATCGGACCTACACAATGGGAGTTTTGGGCTTCCAAGCTAAATGGTGTCCAACCAACTGCCGCCTTGATAACTGAGACATGACATTTCTGGACAAAGGCAGACTGTACCACACCTTTAAAATGCTCTGGTTCTCATATTCTTCACATTACAGACATCATCTTCACACTGTGTCTTCATCAGATTCTTCTGGTTCTAACAATAAAATAATTTTGTCAGTTAGACTCACGGTCCGTCAGTTAGAGGCAGCGGTTTGAGGTGACGTTTTGGATGAAATGACCTCTCTGAGGCCTCTAAAAAGGTGGGATTTCTGCCTGATCACAGACCCTCAATAAGACATACACTCACCTTGGTGACTCACTCTGCCCATTAAAGGGCAATTTCACTTTTTTTTCTTGATTCTTTTTTTCTTTTTTCCGCTTTATTAGACAGTTCGGAGAGGCACAGTTGAAATGGGGCAAACACTCTGCTCTTTGAAGGCCTATTTCACACATATTTCTTTTTTCATGTCTTTCAATTATAATTTTATCTAGACATTTTTAAATATTCAACATCATTCCTATAAGAGTTAAACAATTCACTACTGTTCATACTTCAGACTGTTTCTTACTTTTCCACATCTTCATACTCCTTTAGCTGATTCATATACATTCAAGCCATCAAGATAGTTTAGCTCCAAGTCTATTCAATTACTAATTCATAGTTTTAAGATTTTTATCCATGTCTTTCAACTTCTTCATAATTTCAGCAATAAATGTTATTCAAACCTCTATATATTCAACTTTTCAACTAATTTTAAACTTATTTTTACACAATTATGACCTTTATAAACTTTAACAACTTTATAAACCTTTATAGACCTTTTTCAAATCTTCATACTCAGCTATCCAGTTTAGCGTAAGCTGTTTCAGCATTCACACGCATTTTCAGCAGGAAATGCATTTTCTAGTTTTTACTTCTTCTTCCGTACGTTTTTTGGACCTTCATACCTCCTTCAAATCTTCAGCTATTTTAACCATTCAAATACCAAAATGTTCAGCTCTTTAAGGACATGTTTGGACCTCTTTTAAAATGTTTCTACCTTTTCAAATATTTCAAATATTCAGCTTTTAACAAATTATTTTAACATTGACGCGGATGGGAGCAGCATTCCAAACCGCTAAAACTTCATCCTCTTTGAAACCTATCTCCTCCCGCATTTTTTCAGCTACAACCTCCATTCAAACTTTAAACAATTCACATTAATTACAGCTATTAAATTCTTTCACAACTTTTTAAAATCTTCAACTGTCTTTGAACAAACACAGTTTTAGTTTTAAGTTTTTTTCAGCCTCTTTCTAAATTTATAATGGGATCCGGATGGGACGGAATGTTCAGAGGCAGACTGGGGGAACCAACTGTTACAGTGTAGAATTGTTGTAAAAATACACCAAAACCTTCCACATAACTGCCTCTCACTCCCACAAATTAAACCCTACGTGGATAATTTTTACATAAAAATGTAGGACATATTCTTCCGGTCGCATAGATGTGACTACTGAAGCAATCGGACCTACACAATGGGAGGTCTGGGCTTCCAAGCTAAATGGTGTCCAACCAACTGCCGCCTTGATAACTGAGACAGGAAATTTCTGGAGAAAGGCAGACTGTACCACACCTTTAAAATGCTCTGTTTCTCATTCTCTTCACATTACAGACATAATCTTCACACTGTGTCTTCATCAGATTCTTCTGGTTCTAACAATAAAATAATTTTGTCAGTTAGACTCACGGTCCGTCAGTTAGAGGCAGCGGTTTGAGGTGAGGTTTTGGATGAAATTACCTCTCTGAGGCTTCTAAAACGTGGGATTTCTGCCTGATCACAGACCCTCAATAAGACAAACACTCACCTTGGTGACTCACTCTGCCCATTAAAGGGCAATTTCACTTTTTTTTCTTGATTATTTTTTTCTTTTTTCCGCTTTATTAGACAGTTCGGAGAGGCAAAGTTGAAATGGGGCAAACACTCTGCTCTTTGAAGGCCTATTTCACGCATCATTTTTTTTTCATGTCTTTCAATTATAATTTCATCTAGACATTTTTAAATATTCAACATCATTCCTATAAGAGTTAAACAATTCACTACTGTTCATACTTAAGACTGTTTCTTACTTTTCCACATCTTCATACTCCTTTAGCTGATTCATATACATTCAAGCCATCAAGGTAGTTTAGCTCCAAGTCTATTCAATTACTATTTCATAGTTTTAAGATTTTTATCCATGTCTTTCAACTTCTTCATAATTTCAGCAAGAAATGTTATTCAAACCTCTATATATTCAACTTTTCAACTCCTTTTAAACTTATTTTACACAATTATGACCTCTATAAACTTCAACAACTTTATAAACCTTTATAGGCCTTTTTCAAATCTTCATACTCAGCTATCCAGTTTAGCGTAAGCTGTTTCAGCATTCACACGCATTTTCAGCAGGAAATGCATTTTCTAGTTCAGTTATGAGAATATAACTTAGAACATTTTTCACTTCTCTGACACACTGCAACATGTTCTCCATAGCAACAGAATGTGGTATCTCTCCCAGGGCAACGGGAGGTTCTACCATCAGAGCAGTTGGTGTAAATACAGTGCAGAGTGTGTAATAGGGAAACACACATTCACATCTACAGACTAAGTCTCGCTCGAGCCAAGAAAACGCTCTGCATGGTGCATTCAATCTAAATTAAATCAGCCTTGAGAGCCAGTGGAGCCATTACTGATTCAATCTCAGTGTGTGTGTGTGTGTGTGTGTGTGTGTGTGTGTGTGTGTGTGTGTGCGTGTGTGTGTGTGTGTGTGCTGTTTTCGTTTTGGTTTTCTTTTTCCTCTTTCTCTATGTCACACCCACCCACAAACACACACACTCACAAACACACACACACACACACACACACACACATGCATCAATCACTCTGGAGAAAACAAATTAACGTGTAATAAGTGATGGCCTTGCCAGAGAGTGTTGTGTGAGTGGGCGGGACACGGCCGGCTGGACGACAAACAGCAGAAATACAGACAAAGACAGAAAGCTATAGATGTATATATATAATGTATATATATATTTGGCTTTAGATGTATAGACAGACTGATAAACAATAAGACTTTGAGGTGAAGTCAGTGATTCTGGAGAACGCTTGTTGTCAAAATCACTTTTTAGGCAAAATCAGTGAATATCTCCTCACAATCCACTACCTCTCTGTAC
>OX442352.1:30762674-30792674 GCA_949357725.1 Hyperoplus immaculatus
TGCTTTAAGTTTCTTTCTTGTGTTTTTTTCTGCCCAGTTTAAATTAAAATCACCTAGAACTATACATTCTTTCTTAGTATCTAATTCTTTAAGCAGGTTTTTGAAATGTTCAAAAAACGTAATGTCAGATGAGGGAGGTCTATATACACCAATCACATTAAATGACATTTGCTGAGACAAGGTGATAGTTACGGCAATACATTCCATGTCATTTGTGCATGCCAGGTCAATCTGTTTACATTTAATGTCATCTTTCACGTACATGAGCAGTCCACCGCCCCTTCCTTTATTTCTGTCTTTTCTAAAAACATTGTAGCCAGGCATTGTGAAGGACGCTACAGGCGATGATGTGGTCAGCCATGTTTCAGATAAACACAGGAAGTCCAGATTTGAGTCGGTGAAAAGTGTTTCAAGTTGTTCGGTTTTTGCTTTAACGCTACGAATGTTCAAATGTCCCCCAAGAAGACCTCTCGGTTTTGCGAGTGGATCCCAGATGATTTTGGAATGTTGGACAGTTTGGAAGAGACCAATGTTAAAGTGTTTTGTGATTGCCGGGTTTCGGGATGAATGTCCCGGTTGATTGGAATTACCTTGGTCCGAGAGTATCACGGCTGGAGGCTGCAGATCGTGCGTGGTGACGGGCCCCGGGTTCAGCTGCACATCGCCGGCCAGGAGAAGGGTTGTCAACAGGTAGACGAGTAGCTTTCTGAATGTTCGTGAAGCTTTGTCTCGCGCTGTGTTTGTTCGTTCCGATGGTGCAGTTGCTCGACCATCACGTAAGATAGTAGAGTAGGCGGTGTATTGGCTCCGTTCATTTAGTGTAGCAGGTTGTATCGGTAAGACGGTTTCTTGTGAGCTAATCAGCTGATTGATCCCGCAGCAGCGGACCGAGAAGAACAATAGCAGTACAGAGTAGATTAAAAGTACAGATCTCTCTGTAAAGTTATCAGGTATCTGCCTCTGAATGGCCTTGGTGGCTCGGATGAGACCATGGCTTCTCTTTGCTGGTTTGTAGAGTGCAGATGAAAGCAAGACTGAGGATTTGGTCGGCGTGGCTGCGGCTCCTGCCAAGCCACCAGTCAACTCCGCCATGACACATATGGTCTTTTCCATATTTTGTGTGTGTGTGTGTGTGTGTGCGTGCGTGCGTGCATGCGTGCGTGTGTCCGGGTCGTTCTCTGCATGTCATTCCCCTCTCTGCCCCATTTCATCTCTGTCTCTCCAAACTGTCTTATAAAGCAAAGATGCCAAAAAATATTCCTTTAAAAAAATATAATCGCCTTCGTTTGTACCATACGCTCCCTGTCAGCTAACACTGCAGGAACTTTAACATAGTGAAGAAGGGGACAGTCACCAAGGAAACTACGAAGTCCAAACACAAAATGTAGCCGAAGGGACAAGCACTCTCCATGGTATTAAAAATGAGCTTTTCTTATGTAGAACTGAATGATTACTACATTTAAAATCGAACTCGCATTTGAAACAATGCCAAGTTTTGCACAAATTGATGCATAAAATGTCATCAAAATGCAGGAAATTAAGTGTTGTGTCCCCCCCCATGTTTGACTAAAACTGATGGCCCTGGTTGTGACTGAAACTGTACTTTTATGCTTTTTACCTGGAGCACTTTGCTATATAAATAGAGTTACTTACTTACTGTACACACATGGAGCCATAAATGCCAATAGTTTGTATTCTATTGACTTTACGCAGCAACTGGAGAGCTGCGAAGCTGAACCAAGATAGCCATCAGCAATGCAGCCGCACACACACACACACACACACACACTCACATGCACGCGCACACACACACACACGCACACACACACACACACACACACACACACAGCCGAAACATGTCAGCGGCATTAAATGAAAGCACAGGCAGCACTGATTGAACTTGAAGCTGCTGCTTCCCTTTAACTAAAGTTGACTCAACATTTCCTCATGCCAAACATTTCCAAATGGGTTGTATGATGTAAGCTTCTATTTCTCCTCCTGATAATGGCTTCCCCTCGTGTGGTCTAGTCTCAAACAAGATTCATTTTCAGTTCATTTGGTTTAGTTATTCCCTCCTCGTTTCCTGCTTTTTGAACAGGTCTCTGGGTTAGGGCTATCAAGTGGAGTTGCACATTTTAAAAGATGCACATTCACACATTCTGTCTAAAAAGTCCTCTCCCTCGTGTTCTCTCGTCTCAAACCAGATTAATTTTGCCACTTTTCACCCTATTTAGACTTGGTCCCAAAGTACTTTTTAAGAAGCACCTTTAAGTCAGACATGATCAAACACTAACGGCTCCAAATATGAAATTGATTTATTCTGCTAGACACTTTAACGGACTCAGAGGTTCAGTTATACACACACACACACACACACACACACACACACACACACACACACACACACACTTTAACGGCCTCAGAGAGGTTCAGTTAAATCATCACATTTCTTGATTAATTATGTGAAGATCTTAATGACAGATGAAGTGACACTGGCTCCAACCATCTGTGCTGCGTTACCGTGGAGATTACATCAGTTATATACCTGCTAAGTGCATCATTCAATATCCAGTTTAAAGCCCCCGGAAAAGCAAAAATCCACACAACATCCTTCTAACTATGTCATTTGGAGAGTTAGTTCCATGATAGTAAAGCATATGAAAAGAGTTATAGGAATATTTATCAATCCAAATTAAAGATATTGTCATTTAAGTTTGATAAACTTTACAGAAATTCAGGTTAAGATGAGTGACCGGGCTATGCTCTGGTTCTTATGACACAATAAGTATTTTGAACCAATCACGGCAGTTCTCTGCCCGAACATTCTATAAAAAGAATGATTGTTGCCATGAAGACTGTTAAGCCCCTATCTCACTGGGCTGCGACTGTTTGCGACAAGTTGGAGACTGCATTCACGAGGGAGTCTCTAAACTGTCTCCAAATGTTCGCGGGGGTCTCAATTTCCTCGCATGAGTCGCAGAGCTGCGCAGTCCTGTCGCATGAATTTTGAACATGTTCAAAAAAAGTGTGCGACAAATCTAGTCTCAAAATAGTCTCAGAGTCGTCGCAGGTGTGTCGCACGCGTCGCAAACCCTTCTCAATTTAGTTTCTGCGAATCAGAAAGTGCGAGCAATGTCAGACAACTTTGCGAGGGGTTGGCGACATATGAAACTAAATTGTGACTGATTTGAGACAAAAATTAGACTGACATTCCGTTCGTGCGACACTCGCCAGACGTTCGTGAGACATAAATGCGACCTCCCGGCAAGGACATTCGCAAACGTGTCGTAAGTAGCAACTCGGTGAGACTGCAAGTGAAAATTGTCGCAAATTGGCATATTTTGTCGCAATTTCGTGTCTCCAACTTGTCGCAAACAGTCGCAGCCCAGTGAGATAGGGGCTTTAGATAGAGACACGCCCACACAGTTTTCTTAAACCTGCAGTGTGTAGAATTTTGAGTTTTATTTCCTAGCAGATTTTGTATAACGTAATTATAATATCCATAAGTACATTTAATTTAGTGCATAATAGCTGAAAAAAAAAATTTGAATTATTTTTTTTTCCCTTAGAAAGGGTCTCATATATGTCCATATTTCTGCATATCTTGGACCAAGGCCATCTTGAAATTGTCATAGTTGGAATGTCATCAGGTGCATTGTTTAAAATTTAGAATTGTTCTTGTCCTTGAAGGCCACTGTAGCTTCTGTTATTATTCGAAAGGGTTGGGGTTACCCAGGGAGTGTTGCATTCTAGAACTTTGTAGAACTTTCTTGATGATGTCATATTACACACTGCACCTTTAAACAGTCTAGACATTTAAAAAGCTTCATTTTTTAATTACGTTTTAATATAGGCTACATTTATGAAAAAAATATTTAAATCATATTTTTATAGAAGCCACCCAACTTTGATATCATTTATTGATTTGTACTATTTTGTAACAGGTTTCCAGTGGCTTTAAAGGGGCACTGTGTAATATGACATCATCAAGAAAGTTCTAGAAAGTTGTAGAATGCAACGCTCCCTGGGTAACCCCACCCCTTTTGAATAATAACAGAAGCTACAGTGGCCTTCAAGGACAAGAACAATTCTAAATTCTAAACAAAGCACCTGATGACATTCCAAAAACATGGACACCTCCATAAGACCTGCCTGCTCAATGTACAAAATGTAATATTAATATTTGTATTTCTCCGCTCAGGAGGATAATTCAGATTATTGGCAGAGGTGATTTTACTAATAAATTACTTAAAATGTTACACAGTGCCCCTTTAAGTCAAATTTGCAAATATTGTATCAGGCCAGAACAAAAGGGTTGCAGACAGGGCCAAATGTTGTCAGTTTTATGTTTAGGAAGATACATTTTTAATGCCTTATTCATTGTCTCGCGTTCAATTAAAAATGTTTATTAATATATAGGGGAGAACGGGGGAATCTGAGGCATCGGGTAATGTGAGCCACCCCCTGTATCTAGGCAACGGAAAACATTTTTGGTCATGTGAGATATATGTTTTCAAGCCCCTCTCATTTCCCCATGGCCCTGAAAGAGAGGACCTCATGGTGCTGTGGTAAGCATGTTTTTTTCACCAAAATAGGTATTTTGCATGTAAAAGTAAATTTTCTTGCTGTCAACTTAATCAACTGTTGTGCCAAAGCAAATGTGTTCACGTAGAAAAACTTATATCATACGTGTTGATGAACTACCAACATATAAAAACCATGTGATGATATTAGCTAAAGATTAGCCTGAAATGCTAAGAGAGGTCTTTTTTTCTCAAAT
Source organism: Hyperoplus immaculatus (assembly GCA_949357725.1). Classification (NCBI taxonomy): domain Eukaryota; kingdom Metazoa; phylum Chordata; class Actinopteri; order Uranoscopiformes; family Ammodytidae; genus Hyperoplus; species Hyperoplus immaculatus. The sequence continues at coordinate 30,767,455 of OX442352.1, forward strand.
TGTGGTGGTGGGGGAAAGTGAGCCAAATGCTGAGGGGGAAAGTGAGGCACTGTCTCACTTTCCCCACCCATGAGGCACAAGTTAAGTTTAGTCTTAAACATATTTTAATGTAATATTACATATCGTGTTTTATTTTAATGTCATACACATTGTAGAAAAGCCATCATGCCAAGGAAATACACCAGGAAGACGACCTGGGGTAACCACACGGAAAGAGCACCTTCTCATCTTTCCCTGTAACCTTCAGGGCTGGAATGTAGAGTAGGCCTAGTTGTAGAGTATGACAGGCTGATGTTATAATCCAGTTGGGTCTTCTCCTGTGTTCTGAGTCCCAGGCTGTGCTCGCTGGTTCTGATTTTCCTATGGTTTGACCCCCAGACACTAGCTGGCTCTAAGGGTCCTGTGTTCTGACCCCCAGACTGTGTTCTAATCTAACTGGTTCTATCTTTCATTTGAATCTTATTAAAACCTTTTGAATTATAATGTGTTGTATTTGATTTTGTTCAGAGTTACTTTCAAGTGTTTAGAAAATTTGCTTTGCTTAATTAACCAAACCCCAAGAAATCATTCTTTTACTAGTCCAACATTAGTTCTGGAATGTGTGGCTAGCTTTCAGGATTCTAACTGTTACAATATGTGTTGTTATGGTAGTTTCAGAGTGGAAAAAGTAAGTGGATCAGTTTACCCCTAGCTGGTTCACTTTACCCCATTGATTTTTCTGGTCTGTCTCAGTTTACCCACAGCTGGGGTAAAGTGAGCCACATGACAACTTTTTTAAAACAATCATATTTTCACTGCCCTTTGTCTTGAAAAAAATCTGCTAATTCCCATTTCCAGGAAACATCCTGAATTAATGGGAAATGTGTACATTTGAGTGATAAATCATTTTAGCTCGCTTAGAGGGGAGCAAATGTAAAAAGTGGCAAAGATTACCCCGTTCTCCCCTATATATATAATCTATGTGGCCCCGAGAGATTAGAGTATAACACTCACTGACTGCACCTTTTATTGCATCCATCCTCTTTATCAGACAATCACAGTTAAATTGATTGCAACGACGTGAATTTGTCGATTAATAACGAGGCTATGCTGCAAATAAGCACTGATTCTCCAAGGTCAAAATAGACAGTAGCATATTGGAGTAAAAGCAGGAGAGACAATTATTCCCACAAATAAAACCGCCCATGCGTTCCAATCCCAATACTATCTGCTATTTAGTTTGGTTTTTAGTGTTGAAATTAATAGATTTTTGACAATTTTGACCCATAATCAAGTGCGCATCGGTAGTGACGTCACATGGACTGAGCCTCCGTACGAAAACAACCAGCTATGAGACGGATATAATAGCAAGAGGCAAGATCAAGGAGCAATGCTATGATGAAATAAATAAGCAAAATTATGTCCGATTGTAGCATACTGCATGCTAACTAGATAATTTTTATGATCAGCTGTAGTATGTAGAATGCAAAAAAATAAAGGGTTTGTGATTTGGAACATAGGGTGTATTCATTTTTAGTTTGCCTTTCACTTTATGGACCTCCTGGCTCTCCGTACACATTGATTTTCTCATAAATGCTGAATACTCAGGCTGCTGCTGACTGCGATATTAACCGATGCATTTTCTATCAGCATTAAGAGGTTGCCAATGAAATACTGCATCTTCTAACTTGAGCCAAAACACCATCGCAGTTTTTTATTTACAGCAGTGTGTGTGTGTGTGTGTGTGTGTGTGTGTGTGTATGTGTGTGTTCAAAGCATATTAGCAATGGCATATTCGGCTGCAGTCAGCAGTTTATAGAATATATATTTTCCATATTAACCCTGTGGCCGTGGGAACAGAACCGACATTGAGGTGAAATGGCAGGTATGGAATTTACTGGGTGAATTATAGATTAATTCAGCATGTAAAGGCCCTGGTGTGTGTGTGTGTGTGTGTGTGTGTGTGTGTGTGTGTTTTCCTGTATGGAATCCGTCGGTATATTGATGCCTATGTGTGATCTCTGGGCCATTTCTTTGTTGTTAGTCATGGGCTCAGTAAAGCACTTCACCCTGTTTCTCTCTCACACACACACACACACACACACACACACACACACACACACACACACACACACACACACACACACTGTATTGCTCCCCAGACACACCCAGATAATAATGCCAGCCTGAGTGGAACAGATGCACACTGATGCCAGATATAGGTAAAGATTTTATAATAACTCAACATAAACTGCTTGCGAGCTGGAAGTGATAGAGTTAGAGACCTACTCCCCCTCTCCCGTCCCCCCCCCACACACACACACACACACAGACTCACTCACATATAGGGAACGATACGGTATTGATATGAATTATAGATGAGCTTGAGCATTACATGTATATATAGGTCAGTGGGGTGTTGCTGAGAGCGTGAGTGAGTGAGTGAGTGAGTGAGTGTGTGTGTGCGTGTGTGCAGGACCTCCATGGCGTTGCTTTAGAGCCACATCGCCATCTGCTGGTCGGACACACACACACACACACACACACACACACACACACACACACACACACACACACACACACACACACACACACACACACACACACACACACACACAATAAACAAAGACTGTCACTTTTCACTTTTTCCAAAAAATTAAGGAGTTCAAACGAATTTTAAATGACCCGTAATTAGTTTGCATAATATGTACTCACTCTTATAAGGCCATGATGACTCCAAGCCCCAACCTCAGCGATTTTTACCAGCATCCAATAAGGAAGTGACCACAACTGTAGTAACCAGGAAGTGCCACTGGGGGGTGGTACCAAGACTGAGCCATTTTTCTTTGACTTACTTGTTAGACAGGCCGTTTTCAAAGTCTTATTAAACCTATTTACAGCCTGGGCCACAAAACCATTTTAGTCTGTATGTTTAGGTCATATCTCCATGACAACACTGAGGGGGGTGAATTGTTTTGGACCAAGCTAGTTTTTATTCTTTTGGAGGTAAAAATGTATTGGCGCGATTTCTTGAGTGACAGCCCGTTGTCCCTCACTTTGCCTCGGAGGTATACGTCAGCTATCTCCCTCCCCCCGTGAGTCTGCCCAGGGCAGCTGTGGCTACTCTTGTAGTTTACCACCACTGGTATGACTGTGAACGAATTGAACCTGGAACCCTGAAAAGCGGTTTGAGTCACAGAGAAATAAAGCGCTATATAAATCCAATCAATTATTATTATCATTATAAATGTTCAGACACAATAATCAAAAAACCTTGATCATGGAAATGTTACTTTGAAAGGCAAAAAACTGTTTTTTGAGCTTAAATGTGCTTATATCTTATTCCTTGTGTCTCTCTTCTTAACATGATGAGTCAAATGTATGGCTGTTCTTAAATATATGGTCACATTTCCAATTTCTTCCACGGTTTTCTAGAAACAAGGGGTGGCACTACTTCCCCACTGGCACAACTCAGTCCCCTCTCCCCTTTATGAATAATGATTTATATTTATATGAATATTTACTATAATCATATACACATTTTATAAACAATTATATATAAATACTCTAATGTTTGTACGGTGTTATAATAATAATAAGATTTTGTGTGAAGAGCATCGGGTATTGTCTGTGTTGCCTGAGTTTGTTTAAGTTGTTGTCACCTTTAGTTTGTTTTGACCATCAAAGCTGGGGTATGTGATTTCTCATTGGTCAAAGTTAACATGAGCTGTACACTTTGACCAATCAGAGCGAGGCTCCGATTCTCTGTTCTTATTGGCTGTTGGGACTGTCCATTCATTTTGGCACGACTTTGTTGGCGTGTCAGGGAGGGACCATAGGGGAGGGACCAAAGAGAACAAGTGGAGCGGTTTAGGTATTTGGATTCGAATCTCTATCCCAACTGCTATTTTCTCCCCAAATCCTCCACCCCAGCTTTAATGGGAAGGATTTTTATTTGTTTGTTTTTGTATTCTTGTATTTTTATATTTGGGGAGAAAAGTGGGAAAAAATTGGATAACATGTTTGCAATTTTGTATGAAAGAAGAAAATTAAATAGTTTATTTACTATACGGCCACAAGATGGCGCCAGCACACTATGAATTGGCCATTAAGGGAGCAACTGAGATGCTGTTGTTAAATATGAATTTCTTTTTCAAGGGAGACCTGGCAAAGACATGCAGCGGCAACTGTAACATTTCCAGAAAAGGTATACAAAACATTACAGTTATCACACAAACACTTACTAAAGAATGTAATCTGAATGAAATGATTTAGAAGCAGTGACAAGTCCAAGAGAGGAAAGGGGTTGGGCTGGAACGTCAAGGTAAGAATTAACCAAATTATATCCAATTATATGGCATATCTACTTTAGTTGAAAACGACACCTTCACCTTACATGTTTAATTACATTGCAAGGTTCTTAAATTATGAGAGTTTGAACATTATACCCAGCGGAATGGAGGCCATTTTGGAGAGCGAGAGAGAGACAGACAGAGAGAAAGAGAAATAGACAGAGACAGAGACAGAGACAGACAGACAGACCAAGAGAGACTCCTTGGTCAGTCTAGTCTGTCTGACAGTTTGAAGCCCAAATAACGAGGAAAGTTTCTGCATGGTAACAGCAATTATTTCACACAAAAGGAGCAGCCTCTAGAATCAGGTCAATTATAAAGGGAACTCGCTCTTAGCTTTAGTCCACCTGCTACAAGGGCTCAGCAAGGATGAGACACACACACACACACACACATGCACATGATATGGTGGAAGGATTTGATGAGGCCTCCCACAGACCAAGCAGAAATTACTCTGTCTTGCAACACTGCCTCACACAAAAAGACTTCAAAAATCTTCAAGAAAGTTTTGAACACACACACACACACACACACGCTTGATACTGAACCCTCTTCAGACTGGCCTGAGCGGACAGATAAACCTGTGTAGCAACACTTTCACCCTGTCAGCAGGTTGAGGGTTCAATTATAGATCTGATTATAGATCGCACACAGCCGGCTGCTGCTGTTAAGAAGCCACACTGTCCTGTTGACATCATGTGGACATATTCACCTTTATCTAAAAGGAGAATTTGTTTGTTCCGAGGCGGTAACTAGGGAGCTGATACCATGGAAACCAACAACCTTACGGAGAGACAGAAAAAAAAATTGAAAACATGATAGCTCAGAGGAATGAAAATGAAGTGACAACGGACATCAATTTATTGAAATCACATTTACAAACATTAGCAGAATGACATTTAAGTTACAAAAAGTGTATCAAAATATGTTACATCAATATATTGGTAATATGTAAATAAAAAAATAAGGAAGAAAAATAGCCTACATTTTTACAATTCCTTTATTTTATCGAAGAGTAAAGCCCAGTTCAGACCAAAGATTCGCCTAGCAACGACTTACAACGAAACGGTTTTAGAACGTCCTAGGGGGAAAGTGGCAGCAGTGTGAACTGCTCGTTGCAGCGCGTTGCAAGGAGTCGCAGAACATTCAACATGTCAAATCGCCAAGTCCAGTTTTAGAACGTCTCAGCCCGTCTCGGCTCCTTGTGAGTTGCAAGTCGTTGGGAGGCGAATGTTTGGTCTGAACTGGACTTAAAGGTCACATATTATGCTAAATGCACTTTTTAAATGTGTTCTAACATATCCATGGGTCCACGGTGTGCCTAGAGACTGCCAAAATATCAAAAAAATAACAATCTCTCCTTTTCTCACTCTCCCCTTTTCTGAAACCCCCACCCCTCCCCCCAATATACTCCAGTCAGAATTCTCGCCGTCTAACGTCATAGACGGCACAGCCACATCCCCATATTTTCTTTATATGTCCATGCTTCCCCCCCACATTAGTAACCAGAAACTTCCACCGTGCAGTGTTCTATGATAACTCCCCTCCCCCCATTTCTTATTAGTCCATGGCCCCGAGATCCTCTGGAAAATTTTCCGAGCGACAGCCATGTTGTTTTCCCCGCTAAGCGTCAAGATGCCCATAGTACAGCAAACCATGCAGAGTATTGCATAAACCAACACAGAAGCATTCTGCTCATAATCCAATAATTTATCTTAATCACAGACGTCTTAATAATGCCGCGTTTATAACGAGACAAAGCTTAGGGAACTCCGGAGACCAGAGGAACATCAGGGTATAGAGGCTTGCTACAATAAATGATCTGAACGGGTTTTTCAGCAAACATTTAAAAAAATAAGTATTAGGGACTACTTAGACCATATAAAATTGACAGCAAAGTGCATAATATGTAGCAGCAGACCCGGGTTCGATTCCCGCCCGCGGTCGTTCTCTGCATGTCATTCCCCTCTCTGCCCCATTTCACCTCTGTCTCTCTGCACTATCAATAAAGCATAAAAATGCCCAAAAAATATCTTTAAAAAAAAAAGAAGGAAGAGGCTCCGGTGGGGGTCTGTCTGTGTTGATCTCTGTGACAAAGAAAGAAAGAAAGAAAGAAAGAAAGAAAGAAAGAAAGAAAGAAAGAAAGAAAGAAAGAAAGAAAGAAAGAAAGAAAGAAAGAAAGAAAGAAAGAAAGAAAGAAAGAAAGAAAGAAAGAAAGAAAATGTTAATATTTTGTTAACATTTAATCCTATTGGACATTCTTTTTTACATTTATAAGGTACAAAAAGTTAATTCCCGCCCAATGTCCTATATGCAAAGAAAGTTTGATAATTAGCAATGATTGGGTGCTGGATCTTTATGAAGTAAACCTGCTCTTAAAGTTGCTATTTATTGTTGCTGTTGTACTTGTTTTGCATATGACAAATGAACAATCTTGAAAAATGAATAGTGAGAAAATAAATAAATTAGAAAAACTAAAATAAGGATTTATAACTTCAGTTACACATCCAGTTTATTCAGTCTCAGCAGATCCTCGACTAACTCTAGGGCAGGATGTTGCCCTGTCACGCACACACACACACACCTACACACACACACACACAGACACACACACACACACTTCACCTTTTCCCTAATCTACTCTTTCTGTCTGCCACCTTCCCATCCCCTCGACACAGACAGCACTATCTCACAAAGCCTTATCTATGCTCACCTATACTCTATGGACTCTGTGTACCTTTGACGAGAAGTGCAAAGTTAACCAAACTTTTTTGAGTTTTTCTTCTGCAATTATTTGATTTCTACTGAGCTTGTCAGTGCTGGGAGTTACACACTTCGGAGCTGCCACTGGTCAAATGTGTATATGCATTTTACTGTAATAATTAACATGAAAAAATGCTTAAAAATATCCATGATTGAAATGGTTAAAGGAGCTGTAAGCGGAATGGTTCTTTTAGCCAACTTCCTGTCAGTTACTGCAGTTAGCAGTCCCCTCGCTCGTCCCTACGTCACCACATTAATGCACTGCGGTCTTCGAGCAGCAAGTTATCTAGCATCATCTCAGATCCATAAGTGTGATAAAACATGATAAAAACCATCAAAACAGACATTGCATAAACATTCACCCATGTGTCGCTCTGGTGTGCACCGGCAGTGAGACCATGATTGAGACGGGTGCGGACGGGTGTCGGTTTGTAGCGTTCTCTCTTGTGATCGGATAAAATTTCGGGATACTACATAAAGTTTAATTGCTTATTACATGCAGAGCAGCTGACTAAGAGATTGGCTTTATGAAACGCGCACATCGTGTAAGTGATTACTGTATGAATAAAGAGCGATTTAACACTTATATTAATATAAATAAACCGCTTACTTCACCTTTAATGACGCATGGCTAATAAGAATCTACTACTTGTACCTACTATGTGTGCAATGAAAAAAGTCTGCTGTTAATACACAGCCTAGGCTCTGTGAACTACAGTATGTAAACAAGAGGGCCCACTGCAGCTGACAAAATGCCAGTTTTCAGAGCCTAGGTCGTGTATTAACAATGTTTGTTTTAAGAGCGCTCACAGTGACAAAAAACATTCTCCAGAATCACTGATCCCACCTTTAACTGCATACAACACTGAATATGAATGAGTCTTATAAAATGAAATGTTGATACATATAAATACTGTTCTGTCACATTTCATGGCTTCACATAGCACCACTGTATATTAAAGTTCACACACACACACACACACACACACACACACACACACACACACACACACACACACACACACACACACACACACACACACACACACACACACACACACACACACACACACACACACAATGTAAGTCAATGGGATCTGTTCAGTCTCTGTTTCTGTGCATGAAACAGATATTTTGTCTTTAAGACGTCAACTGAAATATTCACCTAGAAGAAGAGTCTTTGTGCACACACGCACACGCACACACACACACACACACGTCTGGATGTCACGGCTGCATGATTGGTGAGCTGCTGTGACTGATAGCTCACTGACAAGCGGGCCATTTAACGGCGGACATATTTGTTTTGAACATAAACACTCGGAGTGATTAGTCTGGCAGTCGGCCTGAAAACACTCTGCACTCACGTGTGTGTGTGTGTGTGTGTGTGTGTGTGTGTGTGTGTGTGTGTGTGTGTGTGTGTGTGTGTGTGTGTGTGTGTGTGTACGTGTGTACATGTGTGTGTACTTTATCAAACACCCAATGACTTAATGTTCCACCTGTCTGCCAATGACTGCGTCCACTGTCAGCTAAAGGTTTGAACTCAGTCACACTGTGCTAGGTTTTATGTTTTATTTGAGGATTTTTTTTGACAGCTGACAATGCGCTCCCTAGCCCCGTACCCTAACCCTCCATACTAAATGCCAAACCCCAACCCCAACCCTTACCCTAACCTAAACCTTATTCTAACCTGAACCTTAAATCCAATCTTAACCCTCAAACATCCTTTGAAGAAATGAGGACCAGGTAAAATATCCTCACTTTCCAAAAATGGTTAAAAGCTTTAATTGGTTCCCACAAAGATTTCTTTACAAATACAACCCTTAATGGTTAGCCCCCTGTATACGTACTTGTCACACACACACACCTGACCCCCCTAACCCACCTCTCATAGGCCCAGACAGGCCCTTAGTTCCTCCATGGTTAGCCCCCTGTTTCCGTCCCTGTCGCACGCACGCACGCACACACGCACGCACGCACGCACGCACGCACGCACGCACGCACGCACCAAACACACGCACGCACACACACACCACATACCACACACACACACATACCTCTCATAGTCCCAGACAGGCCCTTAGTTCCTCCATGGTTAGCCCCCTGTCTCCGTCCCGGTCACAGTACTGGCTGAACTTCTTGGCGCATCGTCGTGGCTTGAGCCTCCGTCGCAGAAACCTCCGTAGCGGCCGCGCCTCTCGCTCGCTCAGCTGCCCACTGAGGTCACCGTCCAGCTGGGTGAAGTGCCACCGCAGCACCTGCTCCGGGCTGGAGGAATCTACCGCGGTTAAGACAGAAGAAGAAGAAAAAGAAGTGTCCACCATAGAAGAAGGCGGAGTGGCAGAGGGAGGAGGACTGGAAGTCGCGGGGTGTGAGGACCTGATGGAAAGAGACAACATCAGGTGTTACAATGGGTCTGTCTATCTATCTATCTATCTATCTATCTATCTATCTATCTATCTATCTATCTATCTATCTATCTATCTATCTATCTATCTATCTATCTATCTATCTATCTATATATCTATCTATCTATCTATCTATCTATCTATCTATCTATCTATCTATCTATCTATCTATCTATCTATCTATCTATCTATCTATCTATCTATCTATCATCCTCCTGCATGGGTAAATAGAGGTAAAATGAATAAATTCCAGGTTTTCTGCCGCTTAAAACATTTCTGAGCAATCTATTCTTACTGTCACCTCCCTCTGCATTCCTGTCCGTTCAGCCTTGTACTTGCACACGCTTGTTAAACATGACAAACTATAAACAAACACAAAGAGAACAGATAAGGCTTCAGCACTTCTGGTAAAAAGCCTGTCACATCTTGGGCTTCAGTGGATTCTTAACTCGCTCGGAGAACCAAATGAAAAGCAATTTCACCGCTCAGCGAACAACCCAGACGTGATCAATTACATGACAAAAACTGATGTAAGCAACAAACCCATTTTATCTGTTTCCCTGTTTCTGTGTGTCTCTCTTTGACAATACTCTCAGGGCTTACCTTATTCTCTCCATATGTTTTTAAGTGTTTATGCAATATAAACGTTTTCGATTTTTTTTTTCATTAATCTTACTTTTTTTTAAAGCTTTTTCTTCCATCTCTCTTTTCTCTATCTTCTATCATGGCGTTAAAGAGGCTTTGCTATTTCAGATCATGCACGCACGCATGCACACACACACACACATAGACACTTACACACACGCACGCATGCACGCACAGTCGCACACACACACACACACACACACACACACACACACACACACACACACACTACTCTACTACTAATCTACTATTTAGTATGATAAGAAAAGATTTAGGATGTCCTGATTCTTGTGGTCATATTTAGTATGTAGTACATCCCAAGATTTTTTGTGTTGAAAACAGCATCTTATTTGGGCGATTCCGACCCACAATCCACTACTAGCTTCTTTTTATTATCAGATGTAGTATGTGGAAAAGTAAAATGAAAGTATGAGCTTGGAATGCAGGGAAGGAGTTCATCTTTAGGTGTGTACATGTCTAAGCAGAGTTTTGTTAATGATGGTTTACCAGACTTTGTATGTTTTAAAAAAGGTAGTTGAAATACTCCAATATATCAAACCAAATGTATAAATTAAAGGTACAGGGTGTAGCAGCATCTAGTGGTGAACGTTCTATATTGCAATGCTCTCTTTGGGATAATGTACAGAAGCTACGGTGGCCTACAAGCTCAAGAAGCTAGTTACTCAAGATGGCATCATCCACCAAAGTAATGACTACATGAACTTACTGGTCTGGACTCAAACTCCCAGCATGCTCTGCTTCCAGCTGCAGCGCTCTCACCAGACTCTGTAGGAACTGCTTCTTACGTGCTCCGGGGCAACCTGGACACACACACACACACACACACACACACACACACACACACACACACACACAACACAACCCCTGTTCTATTAACCCTGGGGAGACATAGTGTCGAATACTGTAACACTGGATGTTAGAAGGTTTTTCCAGGGACATAAAATACATCAAGATTAGACATTGAAATTGCATCTAACAGATGGTAAAAACAAAGAAAATACATCAAGATTAACAATCAGCCGACATTAGACATCATGTTGGCCGATCACATCCGTGTCTGTTTGGACTGAGATGAGAGTTGGCAATCAAATACCAGTTAAATACCAGTTGACATCATATTCAAGTGCCACTGAGCAAGATACTGCTTTCCTGCCTTACTAAGCAACACAATGGTTGTGTTATAAATTATAAACTAGGCGTTTAAACTCTTGTAAAATGCTCCTGACGAGGGAAAGTTTGACAGTTGTTCCGAGTCATGTTTACCAGGCAGAGGCTTCTCACTGTGTCTGCGGTCTGTGGCTGCCTCCTCGGCCCCAGTGCAGTCTGGGATACGATTCCTGCAAAGAGACACAAATAAAGCTGCTACATTAAGTATCATAACACTTAACGCGCCAGTATTAGTGACTGAAGTGGGTAGGGCGGTCGTCCACTGGAGTACGGGGTCAGAGGTTCGATCCCCCGTCTCCCCACCACATGTCCAAGTGTCCCTGGGCAAAGAGACACTGAACCCTAAACTGCTCCCGATGGTTCAGAGAGCGCCTTGCATGGCAGCTACTGCCATCGGTGTATGAGTGTGTGTGTGAATGGGTGAATGTGGTATGAAATGTAAAGCGCTTTGGGGCTGAAAAAATCGGCTAAAAAGCGCTATATACAGTAAGTCAAGGCCATTTACCAAAGCATACATAACTAGGTCAAGAATGACAACTTTTCACATTTTATTTTCTGAAAAGCAGTCAAGGAAATACACTATTATATCCTGTTTAATAAATGGTGTTTTATTTAGACAAATATTGTTTATTGTAAATGTTTTATTAATGTACTGCATAATTGAATGGGTTAAAAGTGAACGTCTTTCCCCTGTTGAGAGTAGAATCACTTGTAAATAAATTCTCATCTAGAGATGGTGTACACGCTGCTTGTTTGAGTCCTGGGGGAGTTTTCCTCAAACCATTGAACCAGAGAGAGAGACACAGACACACACACACACACCACACGCACACACACCACACGCGCACACACACACACAGACACACACACATACACACAACCATTGAACCAAAGACAAACCTATCAACATGAAAACATCCCTCACGCTCCCCACAGCATCGACAGCTCTGATAGAACCCCTTGAGATCAGAAGCAACGGACCGCAATCTGTTCTGATTGGTTGTGTGTGTGTCTGTCTGTGTGTGTGTGTGTGTGTGTGTGTGTGTGTGTGTGTGTGTGTGTGTGCGTGTGTGTGTCTGTGTGTGTGTGATCAGTGATGTGTGTTTCCACTTAGAGCAACCCACCCAGGGAGCACAGACAGTAACTGGTGTAAGATTGGATGCTCAGGATCAAACGCTGTGTGTCAATGTTTATTATAAACAGTAAGTGCCTTTGTAAAGATAATGTATTTTCAATAAAATTTCCGAATTAAATTTTGAGTTCTACAAACAAAGAATTTCAAACAATAACAGTTGTGCCAACTAATTCTCTCATACAGATATAACACACAAAACCGAGTCGGTCAAAATGTTCATTCAAACCTTACAGAGTGTTACAGCTGTTAAAAATAATGACATGCCACAACTTTTACTTTTTGGAATTATTGGTATGTGGAAATCAAACCCTGAAGTTGTATTAGGCTACATATGAATAAGTTATCTCAACAATAGATACACACACACACACACACACACGTTTACCTCGCGGAGGTGCCGGGTAGGGGGCGGCCACTGTCCCCCCTCACACACCAGCAGTAGCCCGTAGCAGCGTGGCACTGCACCGGCCGGTACCGACCCGCCGCAGTGCATTCTGGGAGGAAACGCTCCTCAGGCCAACGCATCTGAGAGAGCAGCGACGCACGCTCACGCTCACAGGTCTGAGGACTGTCTGCAGACACACACACACACACACAGGCAGACACACACACACACAGGCAGAGACACACACAAACACACACACAAAGCATGAAATTAACTTAATTTGCTTTGTGTTTATTGAATGAAAGCGAGTGAGAAGAGAGACGGCAGGATGCATGGCCATGAGGTCATGTATTTATATGTGTGAAGTCAGATTAATAATGGTGATATGACCATGGTGAAGCAAAGTAAACTGTGATTTAGTAGCGTTCATAAACACGTAAAAGTTCCTCGAAGACTCTTTAAGCTGATCCTCTCTCTGACTCTTACCTGTGGGTCGTCTGACTGAGCGGTTTCCTTTGTTCATCAGGATAGTTAGCCAGAACGGAGGAGCAGTCAGCTCTGGACAAGAGAAAAAAAACTCTTAAATAATCTTCAAAAGGTATTTCTGCTGCTGGAGGAGTTGTAATTTTTATTTTATTTAAATGTTCTATTTATATTCATTCGCTTTTAAATGTTTTATTCATTCGCTTTTCTAATGTGTATTGTGTATTTTAATCTTGCCCCTGTAAAGCACTTCGAGTGGCCCTGTGTCTGAACTGTGCTATATAAATAAACTTGCCTTGCCTTGCCTTGCACAGACAGAGGAGTAGGGGAGAACGGGGTAATCTGAGCCACTTTTTACATTTCCTCCCCTCTAAGCGAGCTAAAATGATTTATCACTCAAATTTACACATTTCCTATTAATTCAGGATGTTTCCTAGAAATGGGCATTAGCAGAATTTTTTCAAGACAAAGGGCAGTGAAAATATGATTGTTTTAAAAAAAGTTGTCAAGTGGCTCACTTTACCCCAGCTGTGGGGTAAACTGATCCACTTACTTTTTCCACTCTGAAACTACCATAACAACACATATTGTAACAGTAAGAATCCTGAAAGCTAGCCACACATTTCAGAACTAATGTCGGACTAGTCAAAGAATGATGGGGTTTGGTCAATTAAGCAAAGCAAATTTTCTAAACACTTGAAAGTAACTCTGAACAAAATCAAAAACAACACATTATAATTCAAAAGGTTTTAATAAGATTCAAATGAAAGATAGAACCAGTTAGATTAGAACACAGTCTGGGGGTCAGAACACAGGACCCTTAGAGCCAGCTAGTGTCTGGGGGTCAAAGCATAGGAAAATCAGAACCAGCGAAAACAGCCTGGGACTAAGAACACAGGAGAAGACCCAACTGGATTATAACATCAGCCTGTCATACTCTACAACTAGGCCTACTCTACATTCCAGCCCTGAAGGTTACAGGGAAAGATGAGAAGGTGCTCTTTCCGTGTGGTTGCCCCAGGTCGTCTTCCTGGTGTATTTCCTTGGCATGATGGCTTTTCTACAATGTGTATGACATTAAAATAAAACATATGTTATGTAATATTACATTAAAATATGTTTAAGACTAAACTTAACTTGTGCCTCATGGTGGGGGAAAGTGAGATAGGGGCTCACTTCATTTATCAGCATCACATGGTTTCATATGTTGGTAGTTCATCAACACGTATGATAGAAGTTGTTCTACGTGAATACATTTGCTTTGGCACAACAGTTGATTAAGTTGACAGCAAGAACATTTACTTTTACATGCAAAATACCTATTTTGGGGAAAAAAACATGCTTACCACAGCACCATGAGGTCCTCTCTTTCAGGGCCATGGGGAAATGAGAGGGGCTTGAAAACATATATCTCACATGACCACAAATGTTTTTCGTTGCCTAGATACAGGGGGTGGCTCACATTACCCGATGCCTCAGATTCCCCCGTTCTCCCCTATATGTATTTTTTTTTTTTTTTTAGTTTTTTTAGTTTTAAGTTGTTGCATTTAAAGGCCAGGACACACCGGCCCGATAATCGGCCATCGGACATGGTCGGAGAGTCTGGAGGGGGCGGGGACACAAATCTGTTTGGTGTGTTAGGTGACGTCGGCCATCGTAGATGTCGTCGGGCTTCTTTTCAGCCGATTGAACATGTTCAGTCGGTGTCGGGCAGTCTTTCAGTAGGAGCAATTTGATTGGTGGAGAGCTAGCGAATCAGAGAAGCCCGGAAGTGAGGCGGTTAGCACAAACAGCTGACAAAAGTATTGCATCGCTAGCCATTGTTTTAATGTGTTTGTTTGTTTCGCTCAGAGAGTACTCACATGCATCAACCCTTCTTGACTGCTCGACACCATGCTCGACACTCTCTGCTAAAAATGGTGCTCTTTATGGTCCATATATATAGTAAATACATATTTATATCTATGTTTATGGTCTAGAGAGCTGTCCCATCATTTCCGGCTTTCGTATTTTTTGGGGCCAAAATACAGATTAGCGCCGCCTGCTGTTATGGAGACATTACGTCCCGCGCAAGCGCAGAGCGTACGGAAAGTCAGTAGTCGGCTCGGTGTGTTCTTGGCACTTTTTTGGCCGCGACGGGGAGACTGGAGCTGCCTGAATCGGCAGACTCCATTTTCGGGCGACGGTCGGTAGTCGGACCAGTGTGCCCTGGCATTAACACACAGTTCTTATTGTAGATGGTTCAGTTTGTCACCTGTAGATTTCCTGGGGTCCAACGTGGGTCCAGGATCCTCATCTTCCTCTGGGACAGGAGACAAGAGAAAGGAGAGAGAAGAATGAGGGAGGAATAGTCCTGACAGAGAAAATTAGACAGAGAGAAGGACATCTTTAGGACTCTTGGAATCCTTAAAGCTATATTGCGTAACTTCTGTCTGTCCCCATGAGGAATTCTGAGTAATTACAACAACACTGTCGCTGCATCTACATGAGGAAAAGCCTTCAGTGTTGGCGCATGGATTTAATAGCTTCTGCTGTACGTCCAGGTTTATTCTTAGCAGTAGAGTCAACAACTGTTTGTTTGTTGATTCCATCGTTAAGGAAAAACCCTGGACATGTCATTGGGAGTTAAGATCAAAAGGAAGAACATACAGAGCTAAAGTTTCAGTGGAAATAATATAATGAAGCACATACTGTGTATAATATGATGAATGATAATGTTGTCATGATGAATGCATAGAGTGAAGATGCCTTTGTGGATTTGAAGTGTTAACCCGTCTTTCTCACCTTTAATTGGCACTGAATCTGCATCGATGGTCTGAGCCAACAGGGAGATGTAATCTGTTAGGGGAAGAATGTGGAAACAGAACAACTCACTCAGGCTGGAAAATACACAAAAAGTTAAACAATTTATTATATTATTATAAATGAGTTACATTTGTAGAAATATATCACTCATGACACCATCTTTTAAGACTAGTCTAAAATGGCATAGCAAAAAAATAATACAACGGCTTGTAACCAATCAGATTGCTTGATTTAAAGCTGGGGTGGAGGATTTGGGGAGAAAATGGCAGTTGGGATAGAGATTTGCTTCCAAATACCACCACCGCTCCACTTGTTCTCTTTGGTCCCTCCCCTATGGTCCCTCCCTGACACGCTCTACACCAACAACGTCGGTGCCAAAGTGAATGGACAGTCCCAACAGCCAATAAGAACAGAGAATCGGAGCCTCGCTCTGATTGGTCAAAGTGTACAGCTCATGTTAACTTTGACCAATCAGAAATCACATACCCCAGCTTTAAGCCGACCCGTTTTATATAACAGTATTGTATCTGACCAGTGCAGTTAGGTGTCCCATGCAGCACTGACAGTATATCATAAAGTATACAGCCTATATTACAGTATATATCATAATAGACGTGTATATCATATGATAAAGTATACAGGCTTTATATCTGACCGGTGCAGTTGGGTGTCCCGTGCAGTACAGACGTCCCGCTCACAGGCTTGCCCTGCGGAGTGGAACACCAACAGAATCCTGTCTGGTTGTGACACTGCACCGGCAGGAAGTGACCGTCGCCATGACACCCTGGGACAAAGATGGCGGCCGCAGGGTTCAGGTTACCGTCGCTATGGTGAGCGCTGGTCTCTAGGGCCTGAGAACGCGCCAGCTGGCATTTAGACCGACCGGGGTCTGGAACAAGAAGGGAAAAAACAAGACATAGGCTACTGAGGGTATTTTTAGTGTACTTGCAAAGGCTACATCAAAAAAATAAAAAATAGGGGGCGCCCTTAGCTCAGTTGGTAGGGCGTCCCCCCCCCCGGGCCGGGCCCAGCAGCAGACCCGGGTTCGATTTCTGCCCGCGGCCGTTCTCTGCATGTCACTCCCCTCTCTGCCCCATTTCACCTCTGTCACACTATCAATAAAGCATAAAAAATGCCAAAAAAATATCTTAAAAAAAAAAAACGTTTCTCCCGTCCGACAACGTGCAAGACAGACAAACATTACACATAGAGCCTAGTAGAGCAACATGAAGTAGTTCTAGTAGAAAACATTAAAAAAAACAAGAAGGGAAACAAGACATTAGTGCTTGAGAGTGAATGTAATTTAAAATGGCTACTAGGCGCATTCAGTTTGTGTTCATTCTTGCACCCCCTTTGGACAAGAGTGGTAGTGTGTTTACTGGTGTCTGGAACAAGAAGGCTCTAAATGGCTAAATTGTTATTGGATATTTGGAAGAAATGTTGTCAGTATAGTCTATGGAATAAAACAAAAAAGTTCAATTCACTGCAACAAATACCTACACAGTGAGCACATTGTTTGATGCTTAAACAGGTGGTGATGGGGTGTGTGTGTGTGTGTAACTGAGCTGTGTGTGTGTGTGTGTGTGTGTGTGAGTATTTGTGTATGTGTACCTGAGCAGTATGTGTGTGTTTGTGCGTGTGTGTGTGTGTGTACCTGAGCAGTGTGTGTGTGTTTGTGCGTGTGTGTGTGTGTGTACCTGAGCAGTGTGTCCCAGGCGCTAGGCGTAGCTGTGTGTTAATACACTGCGCTCTCTGGAAGGAGCAGAGTGATTTATATAGTCGGCCGTTGGAGCCGCACACGACTCGGTGGCGCCCCCTCTGGCAGTCCACGGTACAGCCACGAGGCCACACGTTCTCTGAGATCAGGAAGGGCTACAACACACACACACACACACACACACACACATAAATGTATTTTGGAATAAGTCTGTCTTTCCAGCTTGAATCTACGCTCTGCGCACGCTGAAAAAAATCCAGGTTTAATATATATCCCCTTCTTTCCATTCTCCATTTCAGACTGTTATGCCCCAAAATCCAAACTCCACACATACTGAGATTTCACTGTTTACACTGCAGCTCTGTGTGTGTGTGTGTGTGTGTTGTGTGTGTGTGTGTGTGTGTGTGTGTGTGTGTGTGTGTGTGTGTGTGTGTGTGTGTGTGTGTGTGTGTGAACCTGAGGAAACTTAACATTTGACACTCATAGTATTGAGAGAATTCCTGAGTGTGTCAGCTGTTTGTTGAGTCTGGGCCGCTCCCATGTGGTTCAAGGTTTTGGACAGAATTTTAGGCCTTTTCTGCTTTGCTTAGACTGGCTGCAGTTTGACAGTCGTTAGTAAGTGATATTCACTCTGTCAGTTTCCCTCCTTACATATTTTTTTTACACACACACACACACACACACACACACACACACACACACACACACACACACACACACACACACACACACACACATCTTTTTAGTTTTCTGCAAATTTTGCAGAGCTTTAGGCAGGTTTTGTTTTATTGTTTTATAGCGAAAAAGCCAGAATAATTCTTATATAACCATTAAAGGATGCCATAGTATTATATGTCTAGCAAATAACAAATTGAACTGAACTAAGAGTCAGTGACTCTGGAGAACGCTTGTTGTCAAAATCAGTGAATATCTCCTCATGATCTGCTACCTATCCGTACTGTGTGTGCGCTGAAAGGAAATCTGGTGTTTTTACCCACGCAGTCTTTGGTTTGTACAAAGCCTAGGCTCTGTAAACTGGTATGGAAACAAAGGAAATTAGGTCTTTTCTGCATAGCTTTGACTGGCTGCAGTCTGACAGTATTTAGTGAGTTATATTCTTAATTCACTCTGTCAGTTTCCACACACTCACTCTACTGCTCACTCCATTTTTCGTTTTAGTTTTTAGAGATGTGAGTTTGTGACAGAGTTTTGGTTTTATAGTTTCAGTTAGGAAGGACAGAAGTGCCAAGACACTTTTAAAGGTGGAGTCAGTGATTCTGGAGAACGCTTGTTGTCAAAATCACTTTTTGTCAAAATCTGTGAATATCTCCTCTTGATCTGCGACCTGTCTGTACTGTGTGCTTACCCTAAAAAAAATCCAGTTTTCTCTCAGAACACACAGAACAGACAGGTAGCAGATCATGAGGAGATATTCACTGATTTTGACAACATCTTTAATGATTGATAGTAATAATAATTCATTTTAATTTAATAATAATGTTTTTATTAAACCTGATGTGAAGTCAATATTTAAGTTAATGTTTTGGCGTATGAGCACAGAGGATTCATTTACTGCTAAATTATGTCAACAGTGTTCGATGCACCGCAAGAGTCTGGATGTGTGTGTGTGTAGTGAAAGAGGGGAGGCTGAAGGACAAAGAGCCTCTGATGAAGATTGAGAAGGTGTGTGTGTTCAATCATGTATAGGCTTTTGGGATCCAAACCATAAAAGATGAAAAATATACTTTAAAAGGCACAGTGTGGAAAGGGAGTAGGTATTCTTCAGAACAAACTTGGTAGAAATTGAATATTGTATCTGTATGTATGTTTTAAATAATATATAATCACTTGAAAATTTGATCTTCAGAGGAGCAGGGCACTGAGGCCTTCACCTCATCACTTGATATTGTGGAAAGACTTGAGGCAGTGGTGGATGATGCCATCTTTAGTAAATAGCTTTTTGTCCTTGAAGGCCACCGTAGCTTCTGTAAATTCTCCCAAAGTGAGGGGTTAGCAAGTGAGTGCTGACATCCAATATCTCACCCCAAGATGATCCTAAAATACTCAGATATTACACACTGCACCTTAAAGAAAGAAATGCACAGAGAACAGAGAAAGGAGAGAATGTCTGGGAGAAGTCAATGTAAAGGAAATCGTGTGTGTGTGTGTGTGGAGGGCGAGTCAAGGTCCAAACTAAGTGTTGGGCAGACTGGATATTTCCTGTCTGTCAGGTAGAAACTACAATATCCTCAGTGTTAAAACAATTACCACTAGTGTTTTTGGTGCCTATAAAACTTCAGCTATAGGAATATACTGTGTGTTCATAGGTGTGTGTGTGTGTGTGTGAGAGAGAGAGAGAGAGAGAGAGAGAGAGAGAGAGAGAGAGAGAGAGAGAGAGCACAAGTAGTAGTTAGAGAGTGAGAACAAGTCACCACTGTCTCCTCATGGCTAACACATTCCAGAATGGCCATTTTTAAGGAAAACATAAAAAAGTTTAAAAATAAATCTCATCTCCAGAGCTTTAGTGAAACTTGATTTCTGGACGTGTCAAAGCCTGTTGACACCCGGCCGCGTGAATGAATTGTGAAATGCGTCTCACTCCCTCTCTATCAGTCTGGCATTCAATGTGAAACGTTTATACTGTTAAAATGGTCTGCAGTTAAAGGTAACATATTATGCTAAATGCACTTTTTAAATATGTTCTAACATATCCATGGGTCCACGGTGTGCCTAGAGACTGCCAAAATATATAAAAAAATAACAATCTCTCCTTTTCTCACTCTCCCCCTTTCTGAAACCCCCACCCCTCCCCCCCAATATACTCCAGTCAGAATTCTCCTCGTTTCTGACCTCAAAAACTGGAAACCCAGAAGCTTCCACTGTGCAGCCCACACCCCTATTTCTTATTGGTCCACGGCGCTGACAGACAGAGGGCGAGGCGTATCTGGCTTCGCTTCCGGACAGGGGGCAGGAGGAGCTCAAAGATTGTATATTTACGAGGGGAGCTGCAGCTCTTTTTTAAAAAATAGGCCATTGTGAGATTAGCTGAACATCAGCATAGTACAATAAATTATCTGAAAGTTTTTTTCAGCAAACAATTAAAGAAAAACTTATTAGGGACCACTAAGACCATATAATATGGTGTATAATAGAACTGAAAAGTGTATAATATGGGAGCTTTAATGTAAAGTGCAGGTGATTTGTTGTTAAAGGGCAAACACATGTCAAACCACGTGTGTTCTGTTATACATGAAGTCAGCAGCACAGACAGACACACTCTGTTTACCTGAAGAAATATTATAGTCTGACTCTTCATCCACAGGGCAAGTGTGTGTGTGTGTGTGTGTGTGTGTGTGTGTGTGTGTGTGTGTGTGTGTGTGTGTGTGTGTGTGTCAGTGTACCTGTCTCCAATCAAAGTTTATGTCATCGGTGGTGTGTGAAGGTGATGTTTGTACACACTCACTCACTCTCACACTCTCCCTCTTGCACACACACACACACACACACACACACACACACACACACACACACACACACACACACCTCTAAATCTCTGCAGGTTTTAAACATGTCATCATGTGCAGTAGAGTAAATTGTTTAACTTTTATATCATCATGAAACTTGTACATTTGATTAATTACACACTACACTAGAGCTAAGATGCTTTAGAGGTTGAGATTTTTACAGCATAATGTTAAAAATATATTATAGGATTACTGAGGCACTTTTTCATAAGAGTCTTAACTTTCTCTCTCTCTCTCTCTCACACACACACACACACACATCCATTTCCCCTGAGTATCAGGCTAAATATTTGCCTGGCAGCAAAGTGTGTGTGTTTATGGTTTAGTTTTGTTGGCTGGTGTTACCCTGCCGTCCTCCAGGGAGCTCACTCACACACTCACACACACACACACACACACACACACACACACACACACAAACACACTTTGGAAATCAAACATGATTATTTTCTATATAACTGAAAATCAATATTGTCTTTGCCAGGACGGTCAAAATAACACTGAGCATGTCTGAGCTGTGTGGAGGTCAGTTCGACTAAACCAATTAAAAACTTTTCAATTATGAAGCAGTGACCATGGTGCCTGAACAGAAAACTAACTAGATTAAAACACACACACTTTCAAATTGAGGTAAACTTTAGTCTAGTGCTGAGAAGTTTTGTCAGGTTTATAAAAGTTGCTTTAGATAACTGGGTTCACTCCTTTTTTGGCGTTTATATAATATTTGAACCTTCATAAAAGTTTACCTCATCATGAAACTTGCAACCATGAATTAAAAAAAGCTTAAAAAAGGTAAATTGACTGAACTGTTGTGAGTTTTACTAAAATACATTTCTAAAGTTACTAGAATAGAAATATAGCAGAGTAGGCCTATACACACATTGCACGAGTAGTGTATGGACTATAGTGCATTAAGAGACTCCAAAGAGCTATCTTCAGTGTTGATGTCCTACCGCTATTCTGTATCTGTGTGTGTGTGTGTGTGTGTGTGTGTGTTGTCCTACCGCTGTCCTGTCTGTCTGGACCGCCTCGTTGAGCAGGCAGAGGAGTAGCGCTCGGCAGGTGAAGGTGAGCGCGAGCATCGTGACGCACAGCGCGGGCCCGAGCAGCAGCGGCCGCGCGCACCAGGCTCGTGCTCGCGACTGTCGATCCGTTATTTCCAAACGCTGCAGTGCGCGCAACACGGGCACGGCCAGTCTGTAGTCTCTGCTGGAAGAGAATCAATACCAACTCACTTCATCATTTCTGTGGATGTCCAGGAGCTACGTACTCATGGTGTTGTTTAGTCTTTCGCGCTCATAAGTGTGTGTGTCTCTCTCCCTAGTCTCGCGCCGTGTAAAGCACAGCCGCACCTCAGCGCGTAAAGCCGAAGCAGGTCCTGAGTGTTGGAGACCGGAGACCCTTTTCCTCCGCAGAAGGTACTGCCCATTTCCGCTCCTCGTGCCCACTAGCACCAGCCACACACTGTAGACTTTAGAGAAACGCACACACACACACAGAGTACAGAACTTAAAGAACCATGTCAGGAAACCCATACAGAGAAACACCCATTCCTGCTGCTGGCACTGGTTTCTCTTACATCATCACACATGAACCTTTAACAGTTTGTAGTATATTAAACTAAGATTTTGGGGATTTCTTTTAAACAGGCTGCATGCAGTTTAGGTGAACCCTTTCAGAGTTGGTTACCTGCTGGTGCGAACTATTTAAATCCCTGTGATAAAGTATTAAAACCAAGATCACACATTGAAGTACAAATGGTAAATGGACTCCACTTATATAGGCCAAGCACTTTTCCCTGGTTTTTCACTCATAGCGCTTTACATTGTTTCGTACACATTCACCAAATCACACACACATTCGTTCACTGATAGCAGCAGCTACCACGCAGGGTTGAAGCTAACTATCAGAAGCAATTTGCTAAAATATGGAACGTACAATATATCTCTCATTGGCTAGGGTTAATGTTTTTTTTTTGTACATTATCCCTCTGCAAATAAAATACTTTAAAAGGAGCTACGAGGAACTTTTAAATATTTCTGAAACGGTCTCATTTTTCCTTGGATGATCATAAATGACATGTAACAGCAAACGAGACCATCAGTGCAAAGAATGCTATTTTAATAATAGTTTTTCTTAATGCCTGTCATGGACTCTTGCCCAGGAACAACAGAGCTCTCCCTCAGAGCACCTTTAACTATTTGAACAATTATTTTCTTCAGTTCACAAATCTGCGTAGAATGAGCATGGATATTTAAAATGTATTTTCCATCACGTTTAACAGACAGACATACGAGTACAAGAAAGACATCGGGACAAGCGTTTTGTATTTTGTAAGGAAACTTTTTATGTGTGCTTTGTGAAACTCACTTATCATTAGAGACAGAAGGCGTTGCAGTTTCCAGTACAGCAGATAAGGTTTGTTATTAATAAAGAGTACAAAAAAAGAAAGAAAAAATAATCACTATTTCCAGAGTTCATTTCGCTCCGGAAACTCTCAGAAAGGGGAAAAAAGAGAGAGAAAAAAATATAGAAACACAAGCTTTTGGTCCAAGTCTTTTCATTCCTTTTCTCTGTCACTCCTAACCCTTCAAAACTCTGGAGAAATCTGGAAAATTATTTGTAATTTAGCCCGGGGACTTTTAATTTGAAAGGGGCCTGATTGATGCCACCAACTTCCCCCTAGAACTCATTGTGATTGCATAGAATTTTTTTTTCAATTTCTTATATTTTTTTTCTTCATATCTTTATTTTTTTTTATTGTAACGATAACATACAAGACCCTTCCTAGACCCTTCCCCTACCTACCTACTTCCTTCCTTCCTTGCAGTATAAGATTATTTCCCTTTTCTTAATACACAAACGAGAGGGACAGGGCTGTAGCCACCAATAGGCACCTTTATTTGATTTTATGTCTTCCACCATTTTTCCAAAAATTCAAACAGGAGCTCACTACCAACTTAAATCATCCAATCAAATGCATCCATGACATAACATGTGTGTGTGTGTGCGATTTCTAGAATATAAAACTGGACTAAACTTCTTCTTTGCCTATTACGTTCTTTCGTTAACTGATCATATAAATGTATAGTTTCTTGTATTTAAATAAGCACTTTATGCCCACCCGCAAAGAGGAGAAATAGTTTCACAGAAGCAAAAAGATTTTGTGTGTAATCGTGGTGGGGATTGATTTATACAGGAGAAGGCCTTAAAGGTAAACTACGAGCCTTAATTTAATGGCTACCAATTTTTTTTAAAAGAAAAAATAACGAAAGCTCAAACCTATCCTCTGGTGAAACTGCTGTGTCTGTTGCTATCATTGGCTTTCAAATATCTTGTGTTGTTTTTTTTGTTTTTTTTAATTTTATTTATTTTTAATTTTTTTTATAATAAATGTCACTCTACTTTGCAACTACTAGAAAGCCTGCGATTGATTATTCGTAATTCTCAACAACTTGGACTGTGTGTCAATCTTCTTTATTCGCACTGAAAAAAATAAGTATGTACAGCGCCGAAAATACCCACCCAACCCCACCCACACTGAACGTAACACCCATTTGCCCCAAGAAAAAAATAAAAATAAAAATGTGACAAAATGACAAAAATATAAGAAATAAACAAATATGGAGGAGGAAAATAGCTGAGGTTAGACAGGTCACCTTATCCAGCAGAAACATGTTGAATTCTGGGTAAATATGTCATTTTTATTGTATCTCTGGTTGGTCATATATCTCTCTAGGATCTAATACACAAACCTCGCCACCCCAGAACCC
Organism: Hyperoplus immaculatus; assembly: GCA_949357725.1. Classification (NCBI taxonomy): domain Eukaryota; kingdom Metazoa; phylum Chordata; class Actinopteri; order Uranoscopiformes; family Ammodytidae; genus Hyperoplus; species Hyperoplus immaculatus. The sequence continues at coordinate 30,792,612 of OX442352.1, forward strand.
GCCCCTTCGCTGGCAAGAAGAAAAAAATTATAATAAAAATAAACAAAAATAATTAGCATAAGT
>OX442352.1:30802674-30822674 GCA_949357725.1 Hyperoplus immaculatus
GACTAGACTCTTTAAGCTGGTATTTTGCTAGCTACAATGGGCACCCTTTGTTTACATACCAGTTTACAGAGCCTAGGCTATGTATTAATTTTTTTTCAGTGTACACACAGTAGGGACAGGTAGCAGATCATGAGGAGATATTCACTGATTTTGACAAAAAGGTAATTTGGCAACAAGCGTTCTCCAGAATCACTGACTCCACCTTTAAGATACCAGAGTTATATTCTTATTCTGCTTATTTTTCTTGACGTACATGAGCTAGCAACCTGTCAGTTTACAGAGCCTGGGCTGCGTATTAACACAGTGTTTTCCCTGTCAGTTTACAGAGCCTGGGCTGCGTATTAACACTGTGTTTTCCCTGTCAGTTTACAGAGCCTGGGCTGCGTATTAACACTGTGTTTACGGAGCCTAGGCTGTGTATTAACACAGTGTTTTCCCTGTTTACGTACTTTAGCTCCTGTGCGATGGCGGCTATCTGCTCCACTCGGTCCTGGTGCGCGGCGAGGTCGCTCTCAAAGGCCTCGTGTTTCCGTAGCAACGCCTTGACCTCGGACAGGGTGCAGGTCTCATAGTCCTTCTGGTTCAGCATCGCCTCCTTACCTAAAGACACACACACACACACACACACACACACACACACACACACACACACACACACACACACACACACACTCGTCAATTTTGAGATTTTCTGTCTGTCTATTTTGCTTCTATAACATGTCTACTTTCATACCAGTATAAATCAAAGGTCCAAAATGTACATTTATGTGTTATTATTTGACTAAACCTGGTCTGTTTGCGTCTGCATATTCCTCCTATACAACCATCTTTAACGGACATTATCTCAACATTATTATTTTTTTTCCCCAATACCATGAACTAAAAATCTCAACTTCTAAAGCAATTACATCAACTAAACTTTCCATAATCAATCTTAGCACTATTGTTTTTTACTACTGTTTTTTAATGAAGGCTAAAGCAGTGAGTGAGTGAGTGTGTGTATTAGTGTATGTGTCCCTGTCCTCACCATCGGTCCAGCTCTCGTGGATGGCAGCTTTCTGGTGGAACTTCTCGGCCAGATGTTCCAGTCTCTCCAGACGTCTGATCTCGCTGAGGATCCATTCCTCGTAGCCCTTCTCTGCTCCCTCCAGGGTGTGCCACGCGCCGTTTATATCCTATAACACACACCAAGGAGTCAATCAGCTGTGTGTGTGAGAGTGTGAGTGTGTGCGAGTGTGAGTGTATGTGTGAGTGTATATCATGAAGGAAAATACAACAAATGACTCATGACAATACCTTCAATATGAAATGCACACACTGTGAAATGGTCATAAGGAATTACTCCTATCAATCCTCCACTAGTGAGTGAAATATGGCAGCTGTGTTTGTTTGTGTGTGTGTGAAAGAGTGAGTGATTGTAATACTTATGTCTGTCCGTATGTGTGTGTGTGTGTCTGTCTGTCTGTCTGTCTGACTGAATATTGCATTAGTAGACTGTCTGTGTGCCTGCCTGTCTGTCTGTCTGTCTGTCTGACTGTGTGCCTGTCTGTGTCTACTCACAGACACCATGCGTCCCTCTGAAGGCATGAAGGCCGGTCTGTTGCTCAGTCTGAGTTTGGTCTGCAGAGTGTTGAAGCTGATCTCCAGCTGACACTTCTCCTGGACCTGAGGGGAGAAGGTTACAGGGTCAGGCAAGGCAAGATTGTTTATTTAAATTTAATAAAAATTTTAAAGCTGGGGTATGTGATTTCTGATTGGTCAAAGTTAACATGAGCTGTACACTTTGACCAATCAGAGTGAGGCTACGATTCTCTGTTCTTATTGGCAGTTGGGACTGTCCATTCACTTTGGCACGACTTTGTTGGTGTAGAGCGTGTCAGGGAGGGACCATAGGGGAGGGACCAAAGAGAACAAGTGGAGCGGTTGAGGTATTTGGATTCGAATCTCTATCCCAACTGCCATTTTCTCCCCAAATCCAAATCCTCCAACCCAGCTTTAATAATATTTAGCACAATTCAGACACAAGGCAATTCAAGGCGCTTTACAGGGTTTAAAAAAACATTAAAATTAAGGCATGTGAAAATATTGCGATAGATAAAATGACAAAAAACGAGTGGCTATAAAAGCACCAGATACTGGAAGTGAGGACATAGATCAAGTGCAAGGTCAACTATTGGTAATATCTACAGGTGCACTTCCATGAAATTTTTCTTTCGATGCACCTGTACTATTGTTATCTACTATAGTATCCACACATATTGGCCTGTATTTGAGATTGTATTCATGTTGTGCTGCTTGTATATGTGACCTTACAGCTCAATGCAATGTAATAACTATTAAGTAAGTAAGTAAGTGAGCTTTATTTATATAGCGCCCTTCCCAGGGTCACAAGGCACTTCACAATGCGCTTTACATATTCACATTTTATACACACACTCAAACACCGATGGCAGTAGCTGCCATGCAAGGCGCTTTCTGAACCCTCGGGAGCAATTTGGGGTTCAGTGTCTTGCCCAGGGACACTTCGACATGTGGCGGGTAGGCGGGGAATCGTACCTCCGACCCTGCACTCCAGAGGCGACCTCCCTACCCACTTCGCCACTGCCGCCCCATACCATCTACACATATTGCATTAGTAGATCGTTCTGTACCTAATGAAGTAGATAGTACAGCACAACACATTTTGCTGCATGTTTATGTGAGCATAAATCATATATAGAAGTTGCTGTGTGAAGTTATTTACCTTTATGTGTAAGGAATCTAAAATATATTAAAGTTGGATTTTGAATTCAATAAACATAATTTTTTTTTTTTATTCTTTTGAGATGCACCGGTCCTTTTTACCATGTTATCCACACATATTTAGCTGCATGTTTATGTGAGCATAAAGCATATATATATATATATATATATATATATATATATTTTTTTTTTTTTTTTTTTTCTGTGTACCTTGGGTGGTTTGTGCACACAGCGGTAGTCTCTGAAGTCCTCCTGCTTTGCCTGCATGTCGTTCACAGTCTTCTCCTGGGTCCTGTTCTCCAGCCACGGGATGGTGCGACGGATCCACTCCAGAAGCTGGGTGGAGAAGAAATGAAAAAATAGTCAAATCAATATTGCTCATTGTAAAATGGATGTAAAAATCAATCTAGTACAAATAAAAATACAAATGATGGATGTAGCAGTAATTAAGAAGACTAAAATAGTAAAAAAAAGAAAAGAAAAAAGACGTAAACCAATAAAAAAAAGAAAGAAAAAAGAATGAAGTATATTTTTTAAAGAAATACAGTAAAAAAAAAGAAAAAAAGGAAATCAATATAAAGATTGTGACAGTGTCTTAAGAGTAAAACATATCCCCATCAGTGCATCTGTAATGTAACGTCTGGTAAATCAGCTGTGTTTTATTCACTCACCTCACTGGCCAGTTTCTCATAGTCCTCCATCATTTGTTCGTTCTCCTGGTTGACGGCCAGAACTTTGCAGATCCTGTTGGCTGCTGTCTCGGCCTATCAGAGAGCAGAGAGCTGAGTATCGCTCGCTGTGATTGATTCAATAAATCCACTCACTAACTCACTCACTGTGCCCAAAGCTTTGTAACAACATTCACTGTAGTTGCATTATATAAAAACATGATGCTGCGCTTTTAAAGTCACTAAAACAAACTTTAAAAAAGTGTCCATTACTTTTATTAGTGCCTAACCCTCAGCTTTTATCACCGAAGGCTTTACCTCATGTAGGTGCACAGACAGTGTTTTTGTTATTACTCAAAATTCCTCAAGGGGGGGACAGAAGTTACGCACTTAGCTTTAAGAGTTTTTTTTTATTCTCCAAACTTGTGCCAACACACTCCACACACAGGCAGTGATCGTAAGATATCTAATATCTATGTCAGACACGCGTTATTAAAATTAAATAAAAAAATAAGTGCAAAAAAAGACAAAATCCAATCACTAGAAGTCAAAGGAACGTAGCCTCTGTCTGATTAAAACATGCTCTGGCAGGTTGATGGTTAGTTCAATGTGTTTGTGTTTTAAAACTCCATGCGTATCCCGGCACAACTCGGGACCAGTCCGTACATCTAGTTACAGTTCATGTAGCGCTGCAGTCCACATCAGTAGGTCATTACTATATAACACTGGAATTACAAACACAGTACACACACTATGATATATAGGATATAATCTGCATAAAGGCTTACACACTTTCTATTTATTCTATCAGAAATATTAAAGCATTTTTCGATTTAAAATATGTACTTTTTAAGGCTTAAAAAGGTGGAGTCAGTGATTCTGGAGAACGCTTGTTGTCAAAATCACTTTGTCAAAATCAGTTAATATCTCCTCTTGATCAGCTACCTGTCTGTACTGTGTGTGGGCTGAAACAAATCTGGTCTTAATACACAGCCTAGGTTCTGTAAACTGGTATGTGAACCGTAGCTAGAAACATGTCCGTTTACAGCGCCTTGGCCTGTGTATCAACACCATTTTTTTCAGCGCCACAGTACATAGTGAATCATGAGGAGATATTCACTGATTTTGACAGAAAGTTATGTTGACAAAAAGCGTTCTCCAAAATCACTGACTCCACCTTTAACTGATACATTTCATATTCAAACATTTCATACACTATAAAAAACATTTAGAAATGAAAAGTGTTAATAGCTGAAGAGAAACCGAAGAGACATTAACAAGTGTTTCCCCAGTAACAAACCCAAAACAAAAAGGTCTTTAACATGAGTTTAAGAGTTTCAGTTAAGACCATAAAAGTAAATCCCTTTTGGAGAAACACAGTTAATGTCCATAGAACCAGAAAAAAAGTATCAGAAAGCATTTGTTGTTGTTGTTTATATCAGAGTTCCCATCTCGTTCCTAACCTGTGAATATTTCTTTCATTTGGATCTGACTTTCAGCAAGAATTTGACTATGAAACTATAATCTAATGTTGTGTTTAGTTTAAACAAATTAGAAGATAAACAAAACTATCTAATAAATGTTGGAGAAATGTTCCAGTTTATTCCTATAATTTTACTAGCTAAGCGAGACATAGCATCGGTGTATAAATGTGTGTGTGTGAATGGGTAAATGTGGTAAGAAATGTAAAGCGCTTTGGGCTGAGTGCAGTCCATTTACAGCAGGCATAAATATAGTTTTTCCGAGCACTGCTCAATTTTGAGATTTTTTGGCTTTTTTTATACTATAAGTTACTAAGTTAAAAATGTTACCTCGTTCACCCGCAGTGTCTTCCCTTACTATTTAAACTACACTGTAACTCATCCTACGTCTAAACTAAAGGTCTTAAGCTGATGGGAACCCTTGTGTTGCGTTGTTTAACAGCAGTAGGAGTGTTAGTGTGAGAAGCTGCTCACCTTCTGAGCGCCAGAGAAGGCGTGATAGAAGCACGACACATAGGTCATAATGGCCTTTTCATCCGGCCGCAGCGTACCAACGATGTCTACGCACCACCACAAGCAAGACAGACAGAGAGATAGACAGACAGACAGAGGGAGAGAGAGGGAGGGAGCGAGAGAGGGAGAAAGAGACAGAGAGAGAGAGAGAGAAGGAGAGAGGTAGGTAAACAGACAGAGAGGGGGGAGAGAGAGGGAGCGAGAGGGGGGATAGAGAGAGAGAGAGAGAGGGAGCGAGAGGGGGAGAGAGAGAGAGGGAGAGAGAGAGATGGGGAGATAGAGAGAGAGGGGGGAGAGAGACAGAGGGAGAGAGAGGTCGGGGGAGAGATAGAGACAGACAGACAGACAGAAAGAGAAAGAGACAGACATACAGACAGAGAGGGGGAGAGAGAGAGTGAGTGAGTGAAGCCAAAGCTACCCAAAACTATATTCCCTGGCTTCCCATAGCGAGGGGGAGTAAGGTAGGGATCCAGGTTCCTCCCATTACCAACAAGAGCAAGTTGAGAGTCTCATGAAGATTTTTTAGGGACACTGGAGTTCAAGGTTGGGACAGAAACACAAATCGACCCAGCCTTACTGAGTGTGTGTGATTGTGTGTGTGTTTGTGTCCCATAAATCCAGTGTCCTTTGGGCTTTGCAGAGCTGTGGAAAAGGAGTGAGGCCATGCCGGACAGATAGCAGATCCTTGTTAGTAAAACAGGGGTCAGGTAGGTCACGGGATAGGGGCTAGGGGTCAGGGTAAGGGGGGTAGATGGGGGAAAGAGGGTGTTTTTTGGGGTGGGGAGGGGAGGGGGTACCTTCTGCGCTCCAGAGAAGGCATGGTAGAAACTGGACACATAAGTCATAATGGCTTTCTCATCGGGACGTGCAGTGTTCACAATGTCTACAAATGGATGGGGGGGCAAGATGGTGGTTATAAACACACACACATTAACACACAGATATTAACTAACACACACACATTAACTAACACATACACACAAGACAGGGACATGGGATTATACACAGCGGGGACACACACTTTTCAAGACGTACACACACACACACACACACACACACAATAAGACAAGGTGCTGGTAACAGTCAGGCAGGACGATCCAAACTTGAATTAACAAAACTGAACATACAAGGGTCAGACAATGAATAATTAGACAATGAAGGAGTTTCCTCATGTATCATAGACACAAGAAACATAGAAATGACAGTTAATTATGTTTAGTACATATAAAAAGGTGCAGTGTGTAACATCAGAGTATTTAAGTGGCATCTAGTGGTGAGATTCTGGATTGCAACACTCACTTTGGGGAGAATTTACAGAAGCTACGGTGGCCTTCAAGGACAAGAAGCTAGTTACTAAAGATGGAATCATCCACCACTGCCTCAAGTCTTTCCACCATATCAAGTGGTGTGGTGAACATCATCATCATCATCATCATCATCAACCGCTTATCCGAAATCGGGTCGCGGGGGCAGCAGCTTGAGCAGGGAACCCCAAACTTCTCTTTCCCGGGCCACATCAACCAGCTCTGACTGGGGGATCCCGAGGCGTTCCCAGGCCAGTGTGGAGATATAATCTCTCCACCTAGTCCTGGGTCTTCCCCGAGGCCTCCTTCCAGCTGGACGCTCCTGGAACACCTCCCTAGGGAGGCGCCCTGGGGGCATCCTTACCAGATGCCCGAACCACCTCAACTGGCTCCTTTCAACGCAAAGGAGTAGCGGCTCTGCCCCGAGTTCCTCACGAATGACTGAGCTTCTCACCCTATCTCTAAGGGAGACGCCAGCCACTCTCCTGAGAAAGCCCATTTCGGCCGCTTGTACCCGCGATCTCGTTCTTTCGGTCATTACCCAGCCTTCATGACCATAGGTGAGGGTAGGAACAAAGATCGCCCGGTAGATCGAAAGCTTTGCCTTACGACTCAGCTCTCTTTTCGTCACAACAGTGCGGTAAAGCGAGTGCAAAACCGCCCCTGCTGCTCCGATTCTACGGCCAATCTCACGCTCCATTGTTCCCTCACTCGCAAACAAGACCCCGAGGTACTTGAACTCCTTCACTTGGGGTAAGGACTCATTCCCTACCTGTAGTAGACAATCCATCGGTTTCCTGCTGAGCACCATGGCCTCAGATTTAGAGGTACTGATCCTCATCCCAACCGCTTCACACTCGGCTGCAAACCGATCCAATGAGAGCTGAAGGTCACAGGCCGATGATGCCATCAGAACCACATCATCCGCAAACAGCAGAGATGAGATCTTCAGCCCACCAAACTGCAACCCCTCCCCACCACGACTACGCCTTGATATCCTGTCCATGAATATCACAAACAGGATTGGTGATAAAGCGCAGCCCTGGCGGAGGCCAACCCCCACCGGAAACGGGTCTGACTTACTACCGAGAACCCGTACACAGCTCTCGCTTTGAGTGTACAGAGATTGGATGGCCCTCAGAAGAGACACCCTCACCCCATACTCCCGCAGCACCCCCCACAGTATCTCCCGGGGAACCCGGTCATAAGCCTTCTCCAGATCTACAAAACACATGTAGACTGGATGAGCAAACTCCCAAGCTCCCTCTAGGATCCTTGCGAGAGTGAAGAGCTGGTCCGTTGTTCCACGGCCAGGACGGAATCCGCATTGTTCCTCTTCAATCTGAGGTTCGACTATCGGCCGAACCCTCCTTTCCAGCACCTTGGAGTAGACTTTGCCGGGAAGGCTGAGAAGTGTGATACCCCGGTAGTTGGAACACACTCTCTGGTCCCCCTTTTTGAAAATAGGAACCACCACCCCGGTCTGCCACTCCTTCGGCACTGTACCCGACTTCCACGCAATGTTGAAGAGGCGTGTCATCCAAGACAGCCCCTCCACACCCATTGCTTTCAGCATTTCTGGACGGATCTCATCAACCCCCGGGGCTTTGCCACTGTGGAGTTGTTTGACTACCTCAGTGACTTCCACCAGGGAAATTGACGATGATCCCCCATCAGCCTCCAGCTCTGCCTCCAACATAGAGGGCGTGTTAGTCGGATTCAGGAGTTCCTCAAAGTGCTCTTTCCACCGACCGACTACCTCCTCAGTTGAGGTCAACAGCGTCCCATCCTTACTGTACACAGCTTGGATGGTTCCCCGCTTCCCCCTCCTGAGGTGCCGGACGGTCTTCCAGAAACACTTTGGTGCCGACCGAAAGTCCTTCTCCATGGTTTCTCCGAACTTCTCCCACACCCGCTGCTTTGCCTCGGTCACGGCAGAAGCTGCAGCCCTTCGGGCTGTGGTGAACATGTGTTTAGTTATTTATTCTATAGTACTTCTTCTTCTTGGTCTTCCAACAGGTGCAATTCCCCAGAACGCCTACTATAAATGAAAACACTTAAGGCGGTTAAGTTTGTCCATTCTGTGCTACTGTAGAAATATGGCGGTGCAACATGGCGGCCTCAGCGACCCGCTCTTATGTAGACATAAAAGGCTCATTCTAAGGGAATAAAAAAGTTTATTTTCAATTGTATACCAATTTAAACCTACTTTATATAGGGATATTGTGTTCTTAAGATGGTACTTAATATGAGGATTTTAAATTCCATTTCTACCAAGTCTGCTCTGAAAAATGCCAATTCCGTTTACACACTGCACCACCTTTAAAGGAAGTAAATGAGAATAATACAATAGTCCATTCACATTATGGGCAACGATCTCTGTGTTGTGTGCATGTAAACACAGTCTGATACATTATAGTGGTCTTAATAGTAGTAGTAACAGTTTCATTCATAAACATAGCGTTTAATAGTAGCAGTAGCCATAGTAACAGTTCCATTGATAAACACAGTGATGTGACAGGCTGTTTACCTTCTGCGTCCAACATCTTGGGAATGTCCAGGTGCTTCTCTGCCACCTCGAAGGCATTGTTCAGATTGGTCACCGGGTCGTCCTGACAACCAAACACAACGACAGACAATTAGGTTTATTTAGGTTATTTGTTTGTTGTTTATGTTTTTATATTGGTGAAATGTATCATTGTGTATTTATCATTATTTATTTATTTTGTATTTATTTGTTGTCTTTATTGTTGTTTTGTTGTATGAGGTATATTAATGGTTTGTAGGTATTTTTATTATTTATCTTAAAAAATGCAATAAAAAAATAAGCATTTGTATTTGGACAAAGTGAAATAAAAAATGTAGGTAGTGTTAAGTCAGTGTTGCAGTTTCAAGTGCAGTGTGTGTGTGAGAAAGAGTGTGTGTGTGTGTGTGTGTGTGTGAGAGAGTGTGAGTGTGTGTGTGTGTGTGTGTGTAGTGAATGCGTCTGTACCTTTCTAAGGCTGTCGTAATCGATGAGATCCGGTCTGTGTCTGTGGATCAGAGCGTTGAAGGCAAGGCCATCCTTCCAGCTGGAGACACACACACACACACACACACACACACACACACACACACACACACACACACACGTCATAAAGTTAGTGAAGGAATGTAACATGACACTCAAACATTTAGGCTGTGATTTGTAACTTTGTCTGCCCCACACATCACTATATGATCAACGCTCTTCATGTCAATTTAAAGCAGATGGCATTCTGCTCATCCTTAGATCAAGGCCTTATTTGGTTTGGTATGTGTATTCTATAGTCTGAACATCTATACATGAACGCTCACCATCAACAATAATAAGGAACTGCTTAAAGGTGGAGTCAGCGATTCTAGAGAAAGCTTGTCGTCAAAATCAGTGTATATCTCGCCATGATCCGCTACCTGTTCGTAATGTGTGTGGCCTGAAAAAACTTGTGTGTTTATACGCAGCCTCGGCTCTGTAAACGGGGATGTTGCTATAGCTACAGAAGGCCCCCTTTGTTTGCATACCAGATTACAAAGACTAGGCTGTGTATGAACACTGGATTTCTTTGTCAGCACACACACACAGTACAGACAGGTAGGAGACTCCACCAACATTGTCACATATTTTTTCAAATTTCCAAACAGACACACAATCATATTTTTCTGGCACAACATTGTTAAGTTACTTAGGAATATATTTTCTCAGAGCAGTGAAACATGTTGCAGTTTCTCCAGCAGGGGGCGACCTTTCTACACAATACAGTCGTTCACTGCAGAGATATTTTAATATTCTGTAGACAGCACTGAGCTTTCAGCCAGTACGAATCATTGTTAGCTTGGCACGAATACAAATAAATATTTACTCATACCACTGGGTGTGGTCGTGTGTGTGTGTTAAGGTAACAACAATATAAGTATGTTGTTTTAAGCGTTAAGCACTGGTAATCAAGAACTGTTAATCACGTAAGTTCCTAACAGACTGCCGCAAAACAATGAAAATAAAAGAATAATAGAAAAAAATATTAAAATATATATATCACGATAAATCTACATTTTGATTTTGGCCTTAAAACTCTTAAGTGTGGGGCGCCCTTAGCTCAGTTGGTAGGGCGTCCCCCCCATGGGCCTCGGCCAGCAGCGGACCCGGGTTCGATTCCAGCCTGCGGTCGTTCTCTGCATGTCACTCCCCTCTCTGCCCCATTTCACCTCTGTCTCTACACTATCAATAAAGCATAAAAATGCCCAAAAAATATCTTTAAAAAAAAGAACTCTTAAGTGTGTTGAATTCTGGCACAAATATACCGTAATGAGTGTCAACAGCGTTTTATTAAGTACATTTATATAAGATTTGGTGAAAAAAAATAGGTAAATTCAATCTTGAAGTGAGCAAGTGTGTGTGTGCGTGTGTGTGAATGTGTGTGTGTGTGTAGGTGTTTGTTTGTTCGTTACCTAATGTGGAAGTTCTGCACGTTGACATTCTTGTAGGGAGCGGTCTTCCTCTGGCACCACAAAAGAAGACCCTCCTTCGCCGAGGTTTCTGCCATTAAGAAAACACAAGGAGAAGAGAGTAGTAACTTAGTAACATTAGTGGGAGAGAGGGGAAGAAATCGCAAACGCGTTCCAAATCGCAAACGCTTTCTTTTTTCTATTTCACATACTACAGCTGATCATAAAAATAATCTAGTTAGGATGCAGTATGCTACAATTGGGACGTTATTTTACTTATTTATTTCATCATAACATTGTGCCTTGATCTTGCTTCTTTGCTTTTATATCCGTCGCACCGCTGGTTGTTTTTATATGGAGGCTCCGTCAATGTGACGTCACTTCCGGTGCACACTGGATTGTGGGTCAGAATCGCCTAAATTGGATGCTGATTTTAACACTAAAAATCGCGACCAGATGTAGTAGGACATCCGGGTATTTTTAAGCATGCTAAATGTGACATATTGGGACATCCTAAATCTTTTTTCTACCATACTAAACAGCAGAAATTAGTGGGATTTGAAAGCAGAGTAGGTCTGAGTCTAAACAGAGCGTAGAAATACATCTTCTTGACAGTATACCAAACACTAAATTGTTTAATTCCATTAGCTGAGCACAAGCAGAGAGATACACACTTCAGGAGTGTTTATGAGTTCCCCTAAATATAAAGTGTGTGTGTGTGTGTGTCTGAAAACACAAGTTGTTTACTGCAGACTTAACAAACATAAGAAACAAATATCAGTCAGAAATGTCTGTCCCTCCTGATAGAGGCCCACACCCAGTTAATTCAACACACACACTTTTAATTAGTCAAATCAGTCACCACAGCTCTTACTGAGGAAGTCCACATCTATCAAGCTAATTAAATGCTTGTGCATAATGTTTAATGTGACTGTTTGCCAAAGAAATCAATGAGGATTTGTTTCCAATTTTTTTCCATTTGAATTCATACATTGAACATTAAGAACTTGTTGTGGACATTTTCTGACATTTGGCCGACTAAAAAGTAAATCAATTATTTAAAAAAGTAACTGACTAACTGGGGTCTGTCTGTCTGTCTGTCTGTCTGTCTGTGTGTGTGTGTGCGTGCGTGCGCCTGTGTTTGTGTCTATGTCTGGCTGTGTATGTGTCCGTGTGACCAGCCTCGTTAATTTCACTCTATTTTCCAAGATGAATCCTTTATTACACATCTGTACGTTAATACCGAAGCTTCCTACAGCTAAATAGCCCCTTGTCTGGAGGGAGGGGTGGAATGCTTATTGCACATTTGGCCATATAAAAATATAACCTCACCAGGGTTAATTAGTGTGTGTTGGTGAGTGCACACTAATTAACCCTGAACACCTGGATGGTAATAAAGCTGCCACAGTGCCCTTTAGCAAGGCACTTCCCCACCAGAATGCTTCTATAAGAGTCAAACCCCTGCATCTAGTCCTTGCTTCTATAGAAATGTTAAACACTTGTTGTATCTAGTCCTACCTTCTAGTGTGTGTGTGTGTGTGTGTGTGTGTGTGTGTGTGTGTGTGTGTGTGTGTGTGTGTGTGTGTGTGTGTGTGTGTGTGTGTGTCGTACCTTCTACAGAAATGTCCTGGATGGCGAAGCGCAGGATGATGGTCCAGATCATTCCCAGGGTCATCTTGGCGTTTCCATCAACGATTTCTACACAGAAGAGAAAAAGACCATTTTTAATTTAGCCTTGTGACAAATTCCCTGTTCTTATTGGCTGTTGGGACTGTCCATTCATTTTGGCACGACTTTGTTGGTGTAGAGCGTGTCAGGGAGGGACCAAAGAGAACAAGTGGAGCGGTTGGGGTATTTGAATTCGAATCTCTATCCCAACTGCTATTTTCTCCCCAAATCCTCCAACCCAGCTTTAACTTAAAGGCACACTATGTATGTAACTTTGGGTGTACCAGAGAAGTGAAACATTTTCTAAAGATATATTCTCACAACTGAAATGTGATCCCTGGAACACTGTTTGAAGTTAGAAAGCCCTCTGAAAAGTTTAAAGTAAGTTTCACTGTTGTTGTTTACAGCAGCAGGGCCCACAGTTTGGTTTACAAACATATTCTAGTCTTGCGTTTGGTTCCAGGTTCCTCAAATAATAATTTAATTTAATTTAGATTCATGATGATAGAATTATTCAATACTAAGAATTACATGTAGAGAAAGTATGTTTAGTAAACAAACTGCCGGCTCTGCAAATGTAAACAAATCCCCATCCCCTGAAACTGCACAGTGCACCTTTAAAAAAAAAAGAAGCCATCTCAATCCATTACTTTTCTTCTTTCATCTAGATTGACTCTGGGCTATAAATGTGCTTATATAACAAATTACCATTCTTGTTTATCACTAGGCCTTTTGTTTCTACAATCTTCCATCTGCTCTTTTAATTAATAATGCCAGTAAACCCACACACCATCACACTGAAGGCCCCAGGCCGGCAGCCTCCTCCTCTTACTGTGATAGCCTAACAATCATTTCTTTCATTATGTCCATTCCCTCTCGCCACGCTACATTTAAAATACAGTTAGCTGTTGTTTGTAAGGCACTTTAAGCTGTTTATTCTATTGAACAAGAGACACAGTAAGAATTCAAAAGGGCAAGTTATAGCCTTCAGTCAACAACTTAAGGTGATAGTCCTACACTGCAGGCAAACTTATTGTTTTTTCAAGCACTGGTCAATTTTGAGATTTTTGTCTATTTTGCTTCCATAACATGTCTTCTCTCATACTCGAAGGTAAAGGTCCAAATGTACATTTAGATGTTTATTTGGTCTGTTTGCGTCTGTATATTTCTCCTATACAACCACCTTTAATGACGATTATCTCAACATTAGTTTTTTTCAAAACTCTGAACCAAAAATCTCACCTTCTAAAGCACTTACATCAACTAAATTTTCCATAATCATTCTCAGCACTATTGTGAATGTCAGCATGCAAACACACACACACACACACACACAGAGAACAGTACAGCGAGTACTGAACTATGACATATTAGTGAGAGGCATGTAGTGTGGGTCAGATTCCATTCATAGTTCAAACAAAAGCCTTTTAAGCTTTCACTGCTCACTCTCACTGCTGTCTGTCACCTGGGAAACCGTAGCAACATGACTGACATTCTATCACACATTCCATCATGAATCTTTGCTTTTCAATTCTGCTTCTTTTTTTAATTTTTTTTAAAAAGGTGGAGTCAGTGATTCTGGAGAATGGGTGACTATCTCCTCATGATCCGCTCCCTGTACATACTGTGTGTTTGCTGAAAATAAATCTAGTGTTAATACTCAGCCTAGGCTTTGTAAATGGTCATGTTGCTAGCTACGGTGCCCCCCCGCCTAGTTTTCCCTGTTTACCTAATTGACAGAGCCTAGGCAATGTATTAACACCAGATTTTTTCCAGCTCACACACAGCACAAACAGGTAGCAGATCGTGAGGAGATATTCACTGATTTTGACAACAAGCGTTCTCCAGAATCACTGACTACATCTTTATATTGAGCTAAAAGGGCTGAATGTGTGTCATATTTGAAAGCACCAAGATGTCTCCAGGCCTGCGTCCCCACCATGTGCTTTACATTATAACAGAAAGCTTCCAGAGTGGAGAGACTAAAGAGAGTCAGTGACTTTCTCTGTCTGTTATCTGGTCGCCTCCGTCACTCAATCTTTCCCTCTTCTGTGTGTCAGCGATTTCTCCCTGGCAGTTTCCAGTAAATGACCTTTAGTGGGCCAGAAAGAGTGTGTGTGTGTGTGTGTGTGTGTGTGTGTGTGTGTGTGTGTGTGTGTGTGTGTGTGTGTGTGTGTGTGTGTGTGTGTGTGTGTGTGTGTGTGTGTGTGTGTGTGTGCAGTATGTGTGTGTGTCAGTGTGTGTCTGTGGCAGAGCGCGTGCAAGATTGCAATATTTTTGGTTTTGAATGGCCTTCAGTCTCAACACTGTCATGCTGAAGGAATGTCACATTGGTCCCGAGTAGGAGAAAGGTCATCGCCCTCTGTCTATTGCACACACACACAGCTAGCTACGTAATTGTAATACATTTTAGTTTTTTTAACATTTCAAACTACTAAGAGGCTTGCTAGCTTGCTTTACTGATTTTACTGTTCACTGTAATGTATGAGTGAGTGAGTGAGAGAGAGCGTGTGTGAGTGAGTGTGTGTGTGTGTGTGTGCGTGCGTGCGTGAAAGAGTGTGTGTGTGTACTTACCCTCTGCTCCAATAGACACCAGTTTGACGCCCTTGCTGGCGATGAAGTCCAGAGCTTTATTCACATTGTTGATCTTGTGGACCCTCATCTTGCCTCGCTCTGGTTTGGCTAACCGTTCACCTGCACGCGCACACACACACACACACACACACACACACACACACAAAAGAGAGAGCGAGAGAGAGAGAGAGAGCGAGAGAGAGAGACACACACACAGTTAGTTCTGCGGTGACAGGACGTTTTTTTTCCGCGGGCTCAGCACAACGACACGGTTAGAGTTACAGCCACATTTCCCAAGTCCCCAATTTCATTATGACATGGACGGCACTTCAAGTGATTATCTAACGTCGTCACCACTTGGGACAGTTCGCTGCTAAGACCTACAATTAACCATAAGAACCCTCCAAACCCCTACGAACCCTCCAAACCCCTAAGAACCCTCCAAACCCCTAGCTGTCAATCACACATCAGGGTGGACCCGCTAGATGATTAGTGTTTTTCTAAAAGCTTGTGATGGTAGGTTGAGGTTGGGGCGACCACACCCCGGAGCGGACAGAGATGTTGTGCATCTTTTAAACATCTGAAAACATTTTTCACTTTGATTGACAGCAAAGAGACACACTTTGAGAATCAGGCAATGTTTAGAGACGTGTGTGTGTGTGTGTGTGTGTGTGTGTGTGTGTGTGTGTGGAAATATTAAATGAACTACGTTATTGGTTGAGAAACTTTATCATGTCATCGCCAAGTTTCTACATTATCGACATTTATTAAGCAACATCAAAAAATGGGAAAATAATTTAATTTTTGGTTGCAAGTGAGTGAGTGAGAGATTGTTTAATGTGCACGTCTGCATGTGTGTGCGTGTGTGTTTGTACCAGTGTGTGTGTGTGTGTGTGTGTGTGTGTGTGTGTGTGTAGTTACCTGAGATAGTCTCCAGCAGCAGCATGAGTTTGAGTCCATCTCTGAAGTCTTCCTCGATGTTTTCGATCTGCGTTCCAGACTTCCTCAGGTGGGAGTTACACCAGGCCGTGAAAGTCTGGGAGAGAAACACACAAATACAAGCGGTAAGTTAAAGGTGTAGTGTGTAATTTTGGGTGTGTCAGAGAAATGAAAATGTTCTAAGGTATATTCTCATAAATGAATAAAAAAAAACTTTCCTATGAGGGAAATGTGATCCCTAGAACACTGTTTGAAGCTAGAAAGCTTCAAACAGTCTTGCTCAAGGACACAATGGTAGAGATGGTGGACACTGTAGATGTAAAAGCAGCCTCCACTAGTTTTACTACTAACACCCTCCTGTCCGGTGCCGGGGGTTCAACTAGAGACCTCATGGTTACTCTTTCCTCCAGGACATCCTACCAATATTCTGAGCCTGGGCGACAGTTTGTTTTTTCAAGCTTTTAGGACAATAAACAACATTGAAACTTTGAATTGAGGATAAAAGAGAATAATATTGAATGGCTGGGAAGGGAGTTGCTTTGATAAGACAGGAAGAAGTTAGAGAAACTGGCACTGCACGGATGTTACAACACAATATACGAAAAACTAAGAAAAGAGAATTCCTAGTGGTTTCAAAGAATATTTTCAACTATACGGTATGTCACATAGTCACTGGCAGTTAAGGCAAGACAGACATGGTGGGTGAATAGGGTACAATTTTTTAGTACAAAATGTATAATATATCTGACAATTAACAACATATGAACAAATCCTTCTGATATAACATTAAGAATAGTGCTGAGAATGCGTATGGAAAGTGTTGCTGTAAGTGCTTTAGAAGTTGAGATTTTTGGTCCAGAGTATTGAAAAAATAACTAATTTTGAGATAATGTCCGTTAAAGATGATTGTTTACGCAAACAGACAAGGTTTAGTAAAATAAATACCTTAATGTAGATTTTGGGACTTGGATTTGTACTAGTATGAAAGAAGACATGATATGGAAGCAAAATAGACAGAAAATCTCAAAATTGACCAGTGCTTGAAAAAAACAGATATTTTTTGCAAAAACACTTGAGGTCATACAGTAAACACAAGCTTTCTAAGTTGAAGGCAAACTTTATTTTAGTTTTTTTCTGGACACATTTGTCCCACATGTTTAAGGAAAACACGACTGACCCTTAAAACCTGATGAGTAGATCCAATTCACCATCTGAATAACCGTCTCACAACCACACCACAATCTAACCCAACAGCACATGTGAAACCTTGTAATTAAAAGATGAGAATGGTGCACCCAATCACACACGCACGCACACACATTCACAAACACACAGGCGCGCGCACAGACAAGGAGAGAGAGACACACACACACATGCGCGCAAACACGCACACACAAAGAGAGAAACACACACACACACACACACACACACACACACACACACACACACACACACACATTGACACACACACACACACACACACACACACATTGACACACATCAATGGCTGGTGGGAATCCATGTTTTTTTTGCTTCTGGTTTGGCCTACATTCCTCACAAATGTGTTTCAAATTAGTTTTATGATGAAGAAGAAGCTGGTGGCACTGGTGGTGGACTGAGGCACGGGAGCTTTGTCACGCCACTCTACAGACATCTGAAGTTATGGATCATCATCAGTCAATGTGTCAGAAGGCACACACACACACATTACTGATTTGTTACAGAATCTACGGGGGGAAAAAATACCTTTCGAAGGTTTGGTCGTTACTGATATTTCACTGACATCAAAGGAGTTTAACACAATATTTTGTCAAGAAATATAAAAAAGTATCAGGAAACCGATCAACGTCAATCCAATTATCATTCAAATAATAATCATTATTGACACCACAAAACTCCCTTTCAAGTATTTGACACAAATTAGAGTTAATATGTGACACTCCTCTGTTGATGTGACCCAGTCCAGCAGTGTGTGTGTGTGTGTGTGTAAACATTATGACAGGCTGCCCTTCTCCCCACTAACACAAAGCATTCATTCAGCCCCATGGAGAATAGCTCCCTGCACACCCATGTACTAGAACGGTGAGACACACACACACACACACACACACACACACACACACACACACACACACACACACACACACACACACACACACACACACACACACAGGACAATGCAACAGGAAGTTGAACTGCAATGACAGGAAGTTAGCAGCTTAACTTAGAACAGAACACACACATATGGTGAAGCTCCATCCATCACTAACACTGATTCACATCAGAGGACTGGGGCCATAGACAGGGAGTGGATGGGAGAAGATCATATGTTTGTGTATCATATGGATACGATCATTTGATTATTCAATTCTACATTTGTTAATCTCATACGTGTGTTGTACTCTGTCTTTTATGGACTTTGAGTCTCTTCAATAAAGCAATACATTTATATAGACATCCACATTAAAAATTGAAAACTAGATAATGTTTTGTTTGTTTTGATGTATATACAATTTCCACTTTTTTTAAAGTGGTATAGGCCTAGGTTTCCCTATTTTCAGCTAGAAACACACTACTAAAGTTACACATTTTTAAGAGAGTGAACCGAATGCGTCTGCTGCAACACCAGGGCTGCCACAGTAGGGAGTGGTGGTGACAAGAGGAGAGAGAGGAGCGGAAAAAAACACAATCACCAACAGGTCGAGACCTGCAGAGACAGAGAGCCTGGGGACTGTATGCTCCTATAACACAACACACTACACATGCGTTAAAGCTGGGTCGGAGGATTTGGGGAGAAAATGGCAGTTGGGATAGAGATTCAAATCCAAATACCTCAACCGCTCCACTTGTTCTCTTTGGTCCCTCCCCTATGGTCCCTCCCTGACACGCTCTACACCAACAAAGTCGTCCCAAAGTGAATGGAGAGTCCCAACAGCCAATAAGAACCGAGAATCGGAGCCTCGCTCTGATTGGTCAAAGTGTACAGCTCATGTTAACTTTGACCAATCAGAAATCACATACCCCAGCTTTAAGTGTAAACTTTAAGTGTAAACATGTTGCTACATTTATCAAGTGTTTGTCATTCATGGATCTAATGATGCTTTCTATTCTGTGTAACATCATTATTTTCTGTATGATCATTTCTGTTTTCTTTTACATGTTCGAAATAAATTTCAATCAAATCAAAATACAGCTGATACTATTCCACTGTCTGTGACCACCCTTCAGCCTCTATCAATAGCCTGAACCAACCCTGTACGCTGCTGTCCATCAAGTTACTGATTCATATTCATAGTTTTTTCAAAATAATCAAATAAAATTCATCTAAAAATTCATTATTGTTAGATTTTACAATGGGAGCGGATGGGGCGGAATATTCAGCTCCACAATTACAGTTGAGAACAGGTGATTAAAATAAACGAAAACAAGCACTTTTCAACTCGCTCTCACAAGAATGATTTTTACACCCAAACGGAAGATATTTTCAGCCGATCGCTTACATGTGACTACAGACCTACACACTGGGAGCAGGGAGCTGTTAAACACGTTGATGGAGAAAAGTCAACAGTGCTTTTGCAACCTATGACATCAACTAGGCATATACCTTTGCCTTCACCTGATATCATGTGAAATCAGTCTCAGGCATGTAG
>OX442352.1:30825174-30832674 GCA_949357725.1 Hyperoplus immaculatus
TGGAAATTCTATTTAGTCATTTGTCAACGTCTTTCTATTCTTTCTCTAGGCTGTTAAGTTTGTTTTATTTGCTTTCTGTGTATTTTATATTCCACTTGTTTGTGTCACTAAGGAACAACGTTGCAAAAGAATTTGCTCTGTGATGATTAAGTTCTATCTAATCTCATTTCTTATCTTAAACTAGAAGGTGTAACATTATTTCTTCTTCCGACTAAGTCAGACAAGCACATTCTTGCCCAAGGAGCGGTGTGTGTGTGCAAACGTGTGTGTGTGTGTGTGTGTGTGTGTGTGTGTGTGTGTGTGTGTGTGTGTGTGTGTGTGTGTGTGTGTGTGCGTGCGTGTGTGTAATAATAAATGACATAACCACCTACACACAAACTCTATAGCTCCCTTTGAAAACTATTTCAATCTTACATACGCTTTAATTATTCCCACACCCAATTTCTCAAAGGCTGTGCAACTTTCTGACTAATACACAGACACCTGCATATTGTATGTCACACACACACACACACACACACACACACACACACACACAGTATAAGGGTGTGTCATACCTGGGAAGAATGCGCCAGGTTGAACACTGTTATTGCTCAACTGCCTACACAGTCTCTCTGCATGACGTCAGTGGTGTGTGTGTGTGTGTGTGTGTGTGTGTGTGTGTGTGTGTGTGTGTGTGTGTGTGTGTGTGTGTGTGTGTGTGTGTGTGTGTGTGTGTGTGTGTTCTCTCTCGATGATATAACTGACAGAAACTCTACACTAACGCTGACTATTGCATTTGATTTATTTCTTCTCATATTTCGTTCTACAATGTCTTTTGTGTCGAGCAGCGAAGCACATGTCATGACCTGAATGAACTGTTGCATAAAGTCGCATAAGTAGGGCCCTATGAAATCCGTTTTATTTTTTCCAAATTCCGTTTTATTTTTTCACAAATTCCGTTTTTCCGTTTTAATCTCATGATTTCCGTTTTTTTTACAATTAACACTCATTTCGTCATCAGAACGAGTGTCTAATTATTGCGAACAAATAATATTCTAACAATTTAATCAGATATAAGGCTAAATTTAAAATACATCACAACATTGCACTGTTTTTAGTGCTTAAAAAAAGCGAAAAAACAAATTTGTTGGGTATAGGCTATAACAGAAAATAAAGCCATTCATTTTGTGCTTCAAGTAAAACATTAAATATTATTTTTACATAAATAATAAAGTCCTTATTAACCTTGCAAGAAGCTGGACTAGAGTGAATATTGGACAGGCTTTATAAGTCCATGGCTTTTGCCTGTGGGACAGCGCTTCACCCAACAGCGGGATGCAACACCAACCTACAGTCTATTGTGCGACGGAAAGCTAATTATCATTAGCATCAGCGTTAGCCGACATTACGGCAACAGCTGAATAATGTAACACATTACACAAGTATTACACGAAAACAACGGGCTGTAGACGCTAGAGTTATAATTGCGTGTAGGAAACATTGTTGAGACTGGAATTTCGTACCACAGCGGCCGTTCCATGATACAACACTCCCTTTAGAAATGGCTGAATATAAGACCTCCTTGTGCTGTGAATCTGCGGGAGCGAGTGGCATTAATAACTTCAAAAAAGTAAAGGTTTAACATGATTACGTGCTTTTAGATGCTTAATCATATACCGAATTTATAAACAGACCATATTATTAATAATAAATTAAGTTATGTACATGTCAGAGTTACGTACATGGATACATTCATAAGTAAACATTGAATAGACAGATTTGTGAAAGGGGTTTGGCGCTGTGTGTTACATTAGCGATCCTGCAGCCAGGCTCTACTTTTCACGGCAGTAGTTTGGTCTTTAGATGTCGCCAAACCAAAATTCCTCCCAAGTTCTGCTTTAATTTCAACCGTGTTGTTTCCCTTTGCCTTGGAAATTGAATTTTACCAAAATCATGGCGAATTCCGTGACATTCCGTGTTAACAAGCAAATTCCGTTTTTATTGCCCGATTCCGTGATTCCGTCCGCGTTTTCGTTATTGCGGAAATCATGGGGCCCTACATAAGGTCAAAAAGGTATCACACCTTATGACACCCATCTTATCTCATTTTAAGGGTATTTAACACACACACACACACACACACACACACACACACACACACACGCCAACCATTTCTATGATTCATGTATTCACAGTTTCTCAGCAAATCTCAAGGTCTGCCCGCACACACACGCCACCCATTTATAGGATACAGTTGAAAAAAAACACGTTTGTACGGCTATACTTGTGTGGACATTCATTGACATAATGCATTCCCTAGCCCCTTACCCTAAACCCTAACCATCAACACTAAATGCCTAACCCCAACCCTTACACTAACCCTAACATAATCCTAATTCATACCTGAACCTTAAAACCTAGTGTTAACCCTCAAACAGCCCTTTAAAGTCCTGTCCTAAAGTGAGAACCAGACAATTTCCTCACTCTAAGATCTAAAACTGAAATCGATTCTCACAAAAATTGTTGTTCAAGTACACACACACACACACACACACACACACACACACACACACACACTAAAGATATGCAAATAATCTGGATGCAATTAACCGTTTGATATCTCACAGCTGAGAGATCCGATGACGTGATGAAGCGTGCTGCTGAAACCAAACCAAACGTCTTTAGTCATTTCTGTGTCAGAACTTCAAAGAGCCGTTGGCACCTTCTGAGAGAGAGTGGTTTGAATTAATAATGCAACCAACACACTGTGTGTCTGCTGCAAGGCTTAATGTTTGGATTCAGCATCAAAAACTATTCTAGACAGTCAAGGATCTACTGAAAAACATTAACATAATAAAAAAAAGGCAAAATAGTGGACAAATGGCTGGTAACATGCCCTTGAGCAAGACATTAATTATATCATAACTAAAAATGAAAAAGGTTTGAATGTAGGCCAACTAGAATTAATGTATTTGACCTGCTTTGAACAGTTACAACTTCCAAACAAATTTGTAGAACTTTTAAACGACTAAACAATGTATAACGTCTGCTATATCACGTAGCTATGGTCTCAATGTTGCATTTTCTTTCATAGTTAAAATAATAAAATAAAAAATACCAAAGCGGTAGTTTCAGTCCGATGTCTGATGAGTAGTATATTAATATTGGATAGGATCAGTCCAATCCCTAGTAATACTGCCGTCTGTCTGTCTGTATATACAGCCCTGTTGTTTGAATTTAAGAAACACAGGCAGGACACAGTTTAGGGAATGAAAGAGTAAATGTGAAACAGTTTTAGAGTTATTGCTTTCAGCCGCTAGTTAAAGCAGTTATATGTGGACCTGCTGACGTCCAGCTAGTACACACACACACTCTCTCATACGCACACACAGACACACACACACACAGTAGCCTGGACTAAACTGAGCCAAACCATGCTGGCCCTGTGAATAACAGGCACGGCAGTAAGTCTGGTCTGGCCTGACACAACAAGGGCTCCTATTCTTAGAGAGGTGTGTGTGTGTGTGTGTGTGTGTGTGTTGTCTCACACTTGCTGCTTCAAAGGTTCTCATAACAGGAGGGTCTTTATGGCTCAGTTTAAATGCTTATTCCCACGACTACACTGATACACACAAACACACAATATCAAGCTATGGGAATTACAACAGTAATGTAGTTCCGCATTTTCCCACATCTACGCGCACACTACAGACACGTATACACTATTGACAAACAGCATCTTCCGCACGCGCCATTTCAGAAATAAACATTATGACAATTCTGCTGACACACACACACACACACAGTGTCATATTCCTGCCCTGTGTTGATGTAGAGCAGGTCAGCAGTTCTACAGTTGCAGGCTGAGGTTCCAGTTACACTACTGTTGTATGAAAGGGTCAGCATGCAACCAGAGTGTGTGTGTGCGTGCTAACCTTGAGTTAAGGCAAAACAGAATTACATTGCTTCCATTACATATACTTTCATACTAGAATAAATCCCTGGTTCCCGCATGTTTACAGTTAAGGCGTGTGGTTAAAACAACGCCTTAACTACAATGCAAGATGTTCATGTCCAATATACAAGCAGAGTGTTGTTAATCAGGAATAAAGAGAAAGACGAAGCAGCAGTGGTTAGTTCTGGGCTCATTATCCACTCAAGTCTGGACAGGTGATTATTAACAAAAACACACACACACACACAGAGAGAGAGAGAGAAGAGAGAGGAGAGAGAGAGAGAGAGAGAGAGAGAGAGAGAGAGAGAGAGAGAGAGAGAGAGACTCCCTTTATGTGCTGACAGGTAGTAAGTAAAACAGCATGATGTGGACAGGACACACACAAACATGTGTGTGTGTGCGTCTCTTGGCCTAATGCCCCTTAGATATGCCATTATGTGAGTCAGTAGCTTAACACAGACAGTTTTCAACAAGCTTTGTCGACTGTGAAAGTCCCCACACTTCCCTGCTATATCCTTTGCTAGAAAAATTATTTACCGATGTCCCAATACTTGTGGTCAGATGCAGCATGCAGAAAAATACCCGAATGTCTAGCCTACTAGATCCAGTCGTAATATTATGTGTGCAAACCAGCATTTTTTTAGGCATTTTTTTTTATGTTTTTATTGATAGTGTAGAGACAGTTGAAATGGGGCAGAGAGGGGAGTGACATGCAGAGAGCGACCGCGGGCTGGAATCGAACCCGGGTCCGCTGCTGGCCGAGGCCCATGGGGGGGACGCCCTACCAACTGAGCTAAGGCCGCCCCCTAAACCAGCAACTTTGGTGTAGATTCTGACCCACAATCCACTGCAGCAGAAGTGACATCACATCGAATGAGCCTCCGAATGAAAACAACAAGCGATGAGACGGATATACAAGCAAGAGGCAAGATCAAGGCGCGATGTTATGATGAAATACATAAGTAAAAGTATGTCCCAATTGTAGCATACTGCTTGCTAAATAGATGCCTTTTATAGTCAGCTGTAGTATTTAGAATTGCATTTACTAAAAAAAATATATATATATTAAAAAAAGTATGCAATTTGGATAGCAGGGTATGTTTGAAAAATTTGATGGGAACTACGAAAGTGCTCCAAGGCAGGATTTAACTGACAAGATAAACTGTGGTGAAACTATGTTAGGTCAACAGTAGGCTACAGGAGGAGTTCTAAAAGTATCTTGCCCTGGGGTAGGGAGGGTAACAAGGGAACACAGATGGCCAACGTGGGATAAGAAGTTCAAAAATACAACAAAAAAGAAGCTATTTGGTAAAGATGAAATACGGTTGCTCAGGGGCAACCCAGCACTAAACGATGGATGTAAAAATGACCAGTGAAAATATAGATGATATTATATGTTGTTTAGTAGTTTTATGGGCGGTTAGAAATACTGTGCAATCGAACCAACAACCTTTAAGTTACTCCATGAGAGGAAGGAGTGTGGAAGCAAACAGAAGATTGATTACATGACTGTGGCATTTTTGTATTCCCCTGAGAGAATGAACACACACACACACAAACACGTTTGTACAGCTATACTTGTGAGGACACTCATGGACATAGTGCATTTCCCTTACCCTAACTATCAAATCTAAATGTCTTACCCCAACCCTTACACTAACCCCAACATAATCCTAATTCATACCTGAACCTTAAAACCTAGTGTTAACCCTCAAACAGCCCTTTAAAGTCCTGTCCCATAGTTGTCCTCACTTTCCAAAAAATTTCCTCACTCTCAAATGTTCTCACAACAATTTTGTGGTTTGCTTCCGTTTTATAAGAAAAGATGAATTTAAAAATGTTGAGAGAGGAGAGGAAGTGAGGGAGGAAGAGGAGAGAGGAAGAGTAGAGAGGGAGGGAATAGGGCAAACTGTGGGGAGGGCTGACGGTTATTTGTTCATTTATTTATGTCCTCTTCCTGCCTTTGTTGCTCAAAGAGTCCGGACAGGGGTCGGATTGCATCGCCCGCTGCTGACACACTCTGTGTGTGTGTGTGTGTGTGTGTGTGTGTGTGTGTGTGTGTGAGTCGCTGTTGCAACATGCTTTTTATGTGTATCTGTCCCATTCAAATGCACACCAACACATGACATCATGACATAGCATTCTTTAAAGCGGACCTATGATGCTTTTTGACTTTTATGACCTATAAACGTTGTTATGATGATTCATAGTCATGCTTAACCATAGTAAATTATCAAATAATGACTTACATGCATTTCGACGTATTCCCTGCTGACCGTCTGGGGTGTCTGTGCAGAGCACTAAACACTATTCTAGCCAGTCGAGAAGTCACGTGTTCAAAGCGGTCTACCCTTCCGTAACTTTGTGACGTCGCATGTAACTTTGTGAAGTCACCACGCGGATGTTTCCATGTATGGTAATGCTGTCACTTCCCTGTTCGCGTCTGCCTCGCGCCCTTATAGGTCCATGCTCGCGCTTCCCGCCACTGAAAGTGTTCCGGAAGGAAGGTAACCAATCACAACGGAGTGGG
Organism: Hyperoplus immaculatus; assembly: GCA_949357725.1. Taxonomy (NCBI): domain Eukaryota; kingdom Metazoa; phylum Chordata; class Actinopteri; order Uranoscopiformes; family Ammodytidae; genus Hyperoplus; species Hyperoplus immaculatus. Next base: position 30,831,642 of record OX442352.1, read on the forward strand.
GTTTGCAGGAGGGGGGGGAGGGGAGCGGAGATGGCCGATCACAGGCGGAGGGAGCGGAGATTGCCGAAGCACACACACTCAAGTGTTGACAGGATGTGCTGGATCGCCAAAATAAGAGAAAGAGCTTCCCGAAAATCTACATAGTTTTTTGTGATGTGATTCGTGTCAGGTTGCTCTATAGCAGTTTTTAACAAGAAATTAAGACCAGAAAAGTAGTATAATAGGTCCTCTTTAACATATTGTTCTATACCTATCTATTCTATATATATACACTCAACAAAAATATAAACGCAACACTTTTGTTTTTGCTCCCATTTTTCATGAGATGGACTTAAAGATCTAAAATTCATTCCAGATACACAATTGTACCATTTCTCTCAAACATTGTTCACAAATCTGTCTAAATGTGTGATAGTGAGCACTTCTGCTTTGCTGAGATAATCCATCCCACCTCACAGGTGTGCCACATCAAGATGCTTATCTGACATCATGATTAGTGCACAGGTGTGCCTTAGACTGTCCACAATAAAAGGCCACCCTGAAATGTGCATTTTTTTGCTTCATTGGGGGTCTGGGGATCCAGAACCAGTCAGTATCTGGTGTGACCACCATTTGCCTCATGCAGTGCAACACATCTTCTTCGCATAAAGTTTATCAGATTGTCAATTGTGGCCTGTGGAATGTTGGTCCACTCCTCTTCAATGGCTGTGCAAAGTTGCTGGAGACGGCTTATGGTGGAGAAATGAACATTCAATGCACGAGCAACAGATCTGGTTGACATTCCTGCTGTCAGCATGCCAATTGCACACTCCCTCAATGCTTGTGGCATCTGTGGCATTTTGCTGTGAGACAAAACTGCACATTTCAGGGTGGCCTTTTATTGTGGACAGTCTAAGGCACACCTGTGCACTAATCATGATGTCAGATCAGCATCTTGATGTGGCACACCTGTGAGGTGGGATGGATTATCTCAGCAAAGCAGAAGTGCTCACTATCACACATTTAGACAGATTTGTGAACAATGTTTGAGAGA
>OX442352.1:30842674-30887674 GCA_949357725.1 Hyperoplus immaculatus
TACATTTCAGTCACTTATTGCACTTTCGGCTCCTACATTCGCATACTAGACCTCTTCTCACAACATACAAGGTGCCACATGAATGTCAAATTGCAGGCATTTAAATTGGCTACTGGTCCCTGAATAGTTTTTAAATGAATAAACAAAAAAAGGTCGGTAGCCTGCTATAATGCTTCATGTATTTCACTATAAATAGGCTACATTAAATCTTAACGGTTAACCGGTTAATAACCGTTAATTCTTGTGGTTAACCGGTTAAAGAAAAAATACTAAATGGCCATCCCTAACACACACACACACACACACATTTAAACACACACACACACACACGCCAAAGCAAAGCAGCATGCAGACAGACATCAAACACTGAGTGACACATCCCAGGGAATTGATAAGATGCGACGAGACTATATTAAAACCATCTCTTAGTTTTTCACCTATAAGAAGGCTATACGTTTTTATCCTTTTTGCACTGTGCCCACACACACACACACACACACACACACACACACACACACACACACACAACCTTAACTTGCAAAACCAAGACTGGTTACACGGTGATAATTCTGAATCCCACAAACACATTCATACATCAACACACTCCCCCCATAACACGACCCTAAAACCTTAAGTTGGTTTAATGCAATGATCCGCGTGCCCCAGTTATGCAGACAGAGCTTTACACACACACTCACAGGCCCCCCCCTCCTTTTACACGTTCACACCTCGAATGTCTCAAAACTCAAACTGGTTTCCTCTGCTTCACTGACAAGAATATAGAGACATTGTTTAACTTAGGATTGTGATGTTAAAGATGTATAATCATTTATTTAAAAAAAATTAAATAAAAAGGGGTATTTTCACTAGTTTGCCACCACTGTTGTTACCGTAGCTACAATTCAGTTTGGTAACAGCTGTTGATCAGGTTCAAACCTCTTTAATAACTCTGAGTAAATGCTCATGCAGCGTTTGGTGTGCATGTGTGTGTGTGTGTGTGTGTGTGTGTGTGTGTGTGTGTGTGTGTGTGTGTGTGTGTGATGCAGTGTTTGGTGTGTATGCGGGATACCACAGCGGACCATATTATACATGGCCTTCTGCTTCAGGGCTGTTACTAAGCAACCAGAGACAACAGAATCTTATTTTTAGAATGTGTTAAAAACATAAATGCTTTTCAGTCTGTATGTGGTGTGACTCTGGAGCTATTCTAATCTCCACACCTCTGCATCTCCTTCTCACTATCTCACCATCAGAACAACTCTGCTTCACATTGTTCAATCATTAGTTCTTTTTTTAAATATAGTTTTCAAAGATATACAGTTTTCCAAATTCCCCTCAATCTAACATATTCTCATTTTGCAACATAGTGAACTGTACTATTATCTCCATCCTCCTTTAAGGGGCTTTCACAGGAACCACGTTTGGTTCTGACTATCAGACTTATCCATTTATAACAGTGTTGTTTATTTTTCAACATGGCTATGTATCATATGTGTTTTCAAAAGATGTTTAAAAGCCTTTTCTAGGGATGGACATTGGAAATGAGCAATAGCTATAATGCTGTACATTGGAAATGTAATGTTCAAGTTTCTAAGTGTTAGCATCCGTCCCTATAAAACAAAACATGAAAGTGTGAAAAATGTATATTAAAACAAACCGTGCTGCTATGAAGCTATTACATGGTACCAGCCTCCTCCACGTGCACACCCACCGTGCACTCTCTCCAGCGCTGTGAGTCAGAGCTACACAGCTACACAGCAGTCTTTGTTAACGGGCTGAACCAACGCTGAATAATCCCTAGAGGCTAGAGGCTGTGTTTGATTGGATCAGACAGGATAGTAGTGCACAGGGCAGAAGACTTCCCTGACCCACATTAATGCTTCACTTTCTACTGCAGCAGCTGCTTGGGATGAAATGTTACTATCACTTTAACACAGTCTACAATAGAGAGACACACACACACACAACAATAGAAGATCAAGAGATTTAATAGAAAGGGATAACTGACCGCTGTTAAGGATAATTCCCTATTGCTATGGGATTGCTATGTTGCCATGGACATTGTTCTGTTGGATCACGTCCTACTAAAATCAATAATTTTTTTCAATGAATAATCTTATTTCCGGTAGGAAGTCGCCATTAAAGCAGTATACAGTAGGGCTGATCTGCAGGCGGCAGCATACTGTGTTAGACATTAAGAGTGACAAACACATTGTCTGTCTGTCTGTCCTGACACAGGCTTGCCTTGGTGTGTAGTTCTTGTGTGGTGTCTTTATATTTAACAGAGGGAAGAGATGTAAACCTCAGAAACCACAGTCTTCCTTCCTCTTTCCTCCTGAACTACACAATCTCCCAGGAGGACAAGACTAGTCTCTCTCTCTCTCTCTCTCTCTCTCTCTCTCTCTCTCTCTCTCTCTCTCTCTCTCTCTCTCTCTCTCTCTCTCTCTCTCTCTCTCTCTCTCTCTCTCTCTCTCTCTCTCTCTCTCTCTCTCTCTCTCTCTCTCTCTCTCTCTCTCTCTCAAAGTGAGTTAAGGCCGATTCATTCATACTCTGTGTGTCTTCGAGACGGCTGCTATGTGAAGTCAAAATCATCCATCGCCAACACATGTAGATTAGAGCTGAAACGATTAATCGATTACTAAAATAATCGGCAACTATTTTGATAATCGATTAATCGTTTCGAGTAATTTTTTAATAAAAAATTTCCAAATTCTCTGATTTCAGCTTCTCAAATGTGAATATTTTCTGGTTTCTTTAATCCTATTATGACAGGAAACTGAAATATCTGTGTGTTCTGGACATAACAATACATTTGAGGACGTCAACATTTGCCTATTTTTCTTCCATATTATGTCCTTTTTCAAACTATTTTTTTTCGTATTTCTGGTGGCCCTTAAACTCATCCTTACTTGTTCAATATCATTCCAGAGCTCTTCTTCTTTGTCTTCTAAAACTGTAGAAACAAACAAAAAACTTAAAAAAAAATCTCCACCCTCCACCCTATTATCCCTCCCATATGTGTCTGTACTCTAGGTTTAAAGTCTCAATGGGACCCGCTCCACTGTCTGCACTATCAGAGAAAAACACATTGAAGTTATGAATTCGCCCCGGGCTGCACCTGGAAAGGTCTAGGCAAAGATATGGATTTTAAGAAATATATATACATCTACAATATAGTTACAATATCACTTCAGAGCTGGACTGCATTATACACACGCTGAAAAACTGTTCGGGATTGCAACTGCCAATGGCCAGAAAAAAAACAGCTTAGTCCTAAATATAGCAACACACACACACACACACACACACACACACAAACAGGGAAAGAGAGTGTTGTGTGTGAATATCTAGTGAGCCAGTAGGCACTGTGTGTAAATATTTAATGCAGATGTGAAAGCAGCACCCCAGGCTCAACTGACATGTTACTGCTTCAGGTTTACAAACACAGGGAGAGAGTCTGCACTATTTATAACCTCATACAAGGGTTAAAATACCTACATTTAGCCACTTATTGTCATGTTTACAAATACATTTTCTGCATATTGACGTGAGGAGAAAAACGAGATCTCAAGGCTGTATCAAACAAGCAGAGTATTTAATCAAAAGACTAGAATACATATATATATATGGGAGACCTGTTTTTTTTTTTTTTTTTTTTTTTTTTTTTTTTTATACAGGTAAATCCCATTGAGACCGGAGACTCTTTTACAAGGGAGACCTGTTTTCCTTTCCCACATTACCATTCACACACACACACACACACACTCATACACCGATAGCAGGCTTACTATCGACATTCACACGAGGCAAGGTGGGTGAAGTGTCTTGCCCAAGGACACAACAACTATGACACAGGTGGCAGGGAGGGATCGAACCTCCAACCCTTTGATCATCGGCCGACCCGCTCTACCAACTGAGCCACAGTCGCCCCAAATTTATCATTACATTAACAATTGTAAATGCTTATCGGGCTACTGTAGCATTGAGGAGGTCGCGTTGATAGATTTTTATTCCACTATATTCTATTCCATTGTTGTTTATACGTCATTTGGAAATGAGGGTCAGCCCTAAAGGATCTCTGCAGTAGAAATAAAGGGAAAATGAAAATGAAATGAAATGTCTGCTGCATTCATTCATTCATTCTGTCTGTCTGTCCTGTCTCCTCTTCACCCAGTGCCCCAGTTACAAACCTGTTAAATAAAACAACAAGGAGCTAGCTGACGAAATCAGAGACAACTGCAGAGGAGACACACACACACAGTCTTTACATATGTTCGGTTTGAAAAACACTAAGCACTTAATAGAGATCCCAGCTGTACCAACGTCAGGTAGACGCGTGTAGCTTCCGTGCTAAACCCCTGACCCAGCCTTACATCCCCTCCACATGACTGCTGTGTGTGTGTGTGTGTGTGTGTGTGTGTGTGTGTGTGTGTGTGTGTGTGTGTGTGTGTGTGTGTGTGTGCACATTTCCCATTTGAAGCAAGAGGCCTTTAGTCTTTGTCACCAGACTAGCACGGCCTGTTTGACACACACACACACACACACACACACACACACACACACACACACACACACACACACACACACACACATAACCTGTCTAGGTGTGGCTATGTGCTATGTATTAAGAGATCCACCAAGCTTTATTCTACAGTACAGCCATTTTAGTAGAAGTTACGCTAATTTACACCTATTGTTTACTATGGGGGCTGTAAATTACTGATGGCGTTTCTATGACTACAGCTGGTGGATTTGTGTCTGATCACGTTCTGTGTATGTCAGATCTGACTATAATCTGGTCATGTGAGATGGGGTGTAATCTGGCTGGAATGGTGTGTGTGTGTGTGTGTGTGCGCGTGGCAGTGAGTGACTGTGTGTGTGTGTGACAGATGTTGCTGCACAGACACTTCGGCCCCCAGAGGATGACCAGATTGAGGACAATCTCATAGACAGTGAACAATACAAATTCACCACACACAAGAATTCCACCTATGTAATTGTCTTCGGGCTGAGTGGTGCTTCCTTGTGACTAATAAACTGTGTACATATTTTTTAAACCATATGGTAATTCAATAGGTATGGTCCTCTTTAAAAGGCCCAATAATATGTATTGATTTTGCATTAAACTTCACTAAATAACAAAGCCAATGTTATTTATACATTATCGAGTTGTGTACTAACAACATAAATGTTTCCATCAAGTTTCAAAAGCATTTAGCTCTAAGAAAATCTTCACACCTTAGACCAGAGCATCACCTAAACAGCATGTAACACACAACACCAACCACACACACACACACACACGCTCAAATAGCCTCTTATAAGACAATGAAAAAAGTGTGTTAATGTTTCAGGGGATGCACATCTATCTATCTATAGCCTCTGGTGTCTGAAACAAGCTTTTCTCATAGACACTGTGTGAAATACAGCAACGGTGAGAACATGGCTTTGCTTCTTGGTCTATTTTATGATGAAATTTTTATTGAATATGAAACCGTGTGCATGTGCGTGTGTGTGTCTCTCTCTCTCTCTCAGGTGCAGAATAATAGCAGAGCAGCGTTGTTTCCAAAAATACACTCCGTAGCCCTGCAAAGCGCGAGTGTCAGGCTCACAGATACATGTTTATATAAATAGTATAAAATCTACTGTATCTGCACTCTCCACCCATGTAGACACAGGGGAGAGAGAGAAATTCAAAAACATGTTATGAGAACCAAAATTTTCATTTTAGTTCCGTTCATGGTTTCCTACCCTATGCATGCCTGCAAGGAAGGGCCTAAGTCATGCCTGTGTGTGTGTGTGTGTGTGTGTGTGTGTGTGTGTGTGTGTGTGTGTGTGTGTGTGTGTGTGTGTGTGTGTGTGTGTGTGCGTGTGTGTGTGTGTCTGTCTTGAAATAAAAAAATAAACTGAACAGTAAGTCTGTGAAAGTGGCAAAAGATCAAAATGTGGCTTTACCTTGCCACACAGTTCTTTCTTTAAAATCTTACTGGAATTGGACACAGAATCAATGAAATTCCAAATATACCCAGTCCCACCCAGCCCTGAGGTGAGGTGTAGTTACTGTGATCATTCCACTAAACAACAGAGTTTGTTAATGAGGAACTTGCCGAGTGCAAAGCTGAATACAGTTAGGTCTGTTTTAATATGAACATTGTTTCAAATCTGTTCCTCACTTTATTTCCCTGTGCGCTGAAGACACACGCACAGACACACACACACACACACACACACACACTTTCTCTGCTGAGAAATGTCCCTATCACCTCTAAGAACAAACCACCTGAGTTCCAGTACAACTGACAGACACCAGGAAAAAGAGCCACTCCTCCTTCCTTCATTAAAATGCTTGATAAATGTATTCAGTAATCTATCAAAAAAAGTTCTCACTTTTCTAAAGTGTATTCTATGCTTGATGTATTTAAATCTTGATGTATTTCCTGACCCTGTGGAGCACTTTGAGTGGCCTGAATTGTGTCTGAATTGTGCTAAATAAATAAACTTGCCTTGTCTATCAGAGAGATATTTTATGACTAAGTGCCAAATGGTTTCAACTCCTATGTCTCCAGTATTCAATGTATTTTTGAAACTCTGTATATCCAGCCGTGTACTTGGGTTAAAAATACAGAGGTCAACGGACATACTAGACGGCTAGCGATTGTTTAACACAATGGTAAATGCATCAAAGGGCTCAGCCAGTTTATGCCTTTGTTAAGGATACACTTGGAGATTTACTATTATTTTTTAACCATGTGTTCACTGAGTTTTATATTTTCTAACAAATGAATAATAAAATAAAATAAAATAAATTTATAAAACAAACAATATATATATATATATTTAAGAAATTCCCAATAAAGTAACTTGGAGAACATTTAGTTTAGTCTGAACTATAAGCCCTAAAAAAACCTGGCAACCCACCAAGAGGAAATTCTCAGTCCCCATTGTTGCCAATTTCAATTCATCAGTGGGAAATGCCATTTAGTAATCCTCATAACTATGCACAACACAGCCAAGAAGGAAGCTTGTGAACACAGACACAATTAGCGAGCGTGCTAAGGTTATGTCAGCCATACACTGAAGCCAGGAATTCATAACTTCAATAGCTTGGTTTTTATTATTTTATGTGCATTTTAAAGTATTATTACATCTGAAAAGGGTGATGCAAACTCAAAACAAATCCTCTAATTTGCTAAATGTTTTTTAACGTTTGCTTTTGGTGGTTTTTGACTTTGAAAGAGTTGTGGCATAGTAGCCATACTTTTTTAATACAGCCATGTTACGCTACATTGCCTATAAGGCCATCTTCATACCATACAAGTGGAGTTTATCCACTCCAAACCCATGAAGAAAATGCACAAAATTCTCAATTTTTTTTAATATTATTTGCAAAATTTCAAAATGTTGTTACATTTTTTGATAGAAACCTAGCTAGAGAAATTCAGATGCATTCAGAAGCCCCCCCCCCCCCACACACACACACCCCCCTGCCCCCCAAACACACCCCCTTCCTTCATCACACACAGAGAATGGGAGACAAACAGACCGTAAAGAAATCTCTTTGAAAGAGAAACACCGCCCGACACACAGGCTCTCCAGCCAACGTCAATACCAGCCCTGGGCAACACGCTACACTATCAACTCATTTGATAGAGTGTGTGTGCGTGTGTGTGTGTGTACTTTTTATGAGAATCGATTCAAGTTTTAGACCATTTTCACCTCTGTCTCTGCACTGTCAATAAAGCATAAAAATGCCCCAAAAAATATCTTAAAATAAAAAATAAAATAAAAAGTTTTAGACCATAATAGTGAGGACATTTGGCCAGTTCTCACTTTGGGACAGGCCTTTAAAGGGCTGTTTGAGGTTAACACTAGGTTTTAAGGTTCAGGTATTAATTAGGTTTATGTTAGGGTTAGTGTAAGGGCTGGAGTTAGGCATGTATTGTTTATGGCTAGGGTAATTATGGGGCATTATGTCCATGAATGTCCTCAGAAGTATAGCCGTACAAACGTGTGTGTGTGTGTGTGTGTGTGTGTGTGTGTGTGTGTGTGTGTGTGTGTGTGTGTGTGTGTTTGTCTTCTGTACTTTGAACTTGCCCGCTGTACGCGGAACAAAGCAACTAGTTCCAAAGTGCGTTCAATCACAGTTTGAAACATATTTCTGTAAACAAAGATTTGGCGCCATGACATCCGCCACATCTCAACCGGCTGGAAACTTTGGCTACACCCCTCCCCCCCACTCCCCTCCAAGGACCATATTCCCCTGACACACACACACACACACACACACACTTCTATCTTTGTGAGGACATTCATGCATTCACCAGCCCCTTACCCTAACCATACCCATCTCAACTAAATGCCTAACCCCAGCCCTTACATTAACCCTAACCTAAACCAAATTCATACCTGAACCTTAAAATCCAGTGTTGTTAACCCTCAAACAGCCCTTTAAAAAGGCCTGTCCCAAAGTGAGAACCGCCCAAAATGTCCTCACTCTTAAGGTCTAAAACTAAAATTGGTTCTCACAAAAAATAGTTGTCACACACAAACAAACACGCACACACACACACACAAACACACCACATCTGCAATCCTACAAACCCCCAACTCAGTCTGAAAACAGCCCCCCCCCCCCCCCCCTTCAGCAGAGCGCCCCCTCCCTCTGGCTAGCAGCTATAATGGGCCAAAGGAATGTTCCCCCGCATGCTCCCTCCAGGGTTGCCAGATCTCACATTAGAAACAAGCAACAAAGCCCTTCAAACCTTAAAACCCCAGCCCAATAGGTGCTACCTTATATGTACACTCAACAAAAATATAAACGCAACACTTTTGTTTTTGCTCCCATTTTTCATGAGATGGACTTAAAGATCTAAAATTCATTCCAGATACACAATATTACCATTTCTCTCAAACCTTGTTCACAAATCTGTCTAAATGTGTGATAGTGAGCACTTCTGCTTTGCTGAGATAATCCATCCCACCTCACAGGTGTGCCACATCAAGATGCTGATCTAACATCATGATTAGAGCACAGGTGTGCCTTAGACTGTCCACAATAAAAGGCCACTCTGAAATGTGCATTTTTTGCTTTATTGGGGGTTTGGGGACTCAGAACCAGTCAGTATCTGGTGTGACCACCATTTGCCTCATGCAGTGCAACACATCTTCTTCGCATAGAGTTTATCAGATTGTCAATTGTGGCCTGTGGAATGTTGGTCCACTCCTCTTCAATGGCTGTGCGAAGTTGCTGGATATTAGTGGGAAGTGGTGCACGCTGTCGTATACGCCGGTCAAGCACATCCCTAACATGCTCAATGGGTGACATGTCCGGTGAGTATGCTGGCCATGCAAGAACTGGGACATTTTCAGCTTCCAAGAATTGTGTACAGATCCTTGCAACATGGGGCCGTGTATTATCTTGCTGAAACGTGAGGTGATGTTCATGGATGTATGGCACAACAATGGGCCATAACAGATGCCTGCCCATACCATAACCCCACCACCACCATGGGCCACTCGATCCACAACATTGACATCAGCAAAGCGCTCACCCACACGACGCCACACACGCTGTCTGCCATCTTCCCTGAACAATGTAAACCGAGATTCATCCGTGAAGAGAACACCTCTCCAACGTGCCAGACGCCATCGAATGTGAGCATTTGCCCACTCAAGTCTGTTACGGCGACGAGCTGGAGTCAGGTCAAGACCCCGATGAGGACGACGAGCATGCAGTTGAGCTTCCCTGAGACGGTTTCTGACAGTTTGTGCAGAAATTGTTTAGTTATGCAAACCAATTGTTTCAGGAGCTGTCTCAGTGGCTGGTCTCAGACGATCTTGGAGGTGAACCTGCTGGATGTGGAGGTCCTGGGCTGGTGTGGTTACACGTGGTCTGCAGTTGTGAGGCCGGTTGGATGTACTGCCATATTCTCTGAAACGCCTTTGGAGACGGCTTATGGTGGAGAAATGAACATTCAATGCACGAGCAACAGATCTGGTTGACATTCCTGCTGTCAGCATGCCAATTGCACGCTCCCTCAATGCTTGTGGCATTTTGCTGTGAGACAAAACTGCACATTTCAGAGTGGCCTTTTATTGTGGACAGTCTAAGGCACACCTGTGCACTAATCATGATGTCAGATCAGCATCTTGATGTGGCACACCTGTGAGGTGGGATGGATTATCTCAGCAAAGCAGAAGTGCTCACTATCACACATTTAGACAGATTTGTGAACAATGTTTGAGAGAAATGGTAATATTGTGTATATGGAATGAATTTTAGATCTTTAAGTCCATCTCATGAAAAATGGGAGCAAAAACAAAAGTGTTGCGTTTATATTTTTGTTGCGTGTATAAACCATATAAACCATTTGACCATTTCTTCAAACACAGAGCTAGTCAGTTAAAATGATTCGATTTAATTTGTATCAAAAAATACTGCAACCGGCAACATTTCTAAAAGTTTATGTAAATCTTGCGTCAGATATCAAAACCAGTTGCTGAGATAAAGCTCATTTAAACATAATCAAATGGGCAGAGAGATCGAATAAGCAGCAGAAATGTGTAAGCAGCTTTACTTTACAAAGGAACAAGCCCAAAGTCGCTTCTAAAAAGCAGACCTGGCAACACTGGTTTTCTCACCACCGCCAAAGAGGAAGACAGAGGGGTGTGTGTGTGTGTGTGTGTATCTTTCTGTGTGTGTGTGTGTGTGTGTGTGTGTGTGTATATATATCTGTGTGTGTGTGTGTGTCTTTCTGTGTGTGATGGGGGGGGGGGGCACATTCCTCACTGCTCTGTCCACTCTCTGTCTGTCTGCTTGACTGACTTGTTCGTTGTTTAGTTTCCACACACACACACACTCAGCTGAGGAGGGCTTTCCCACAGCTGACCTGGAATCAGCTGGCACCAAAAGCCCACTGCCTGCCTGTTGGACTGACATCACCTCACACAGGCACAAAATGCCTTGTATAGTGCGGAGCGCAAAGTTCTAACATTACAACTGAAAGAACTGGAATGTGCTTCTGGATTCTGGAATTGTGTGAAGTTCAAATACAGTGTGGACTTCTGGGAATTGTAGGAGTTTGCCCCCTGGATTTTATTCTGGTCAAGCAGGAAGAAATTCATCACAAAGAGGGTTTTTAATACTGCTGTAGTGCTCCAGATCACTTTTAAAGCTCTCAAATTGACCACATTTCATTTCTACTATAAGTCCTTTCTCAGTCTTGGACCTAGAGGAGTTGAGATTATATGTCAAGAACACTACTTACTAATTAATAAGTTAATTCATTGAAAGTCAATACTGATTTTAATATGGTTTTATTTGATTTAGAAGTGCTATCATTGCTTACACTACAGGTGTTGGACCTGCATTGGCCTGATCCTGGTCTTGTCAGTTAGTTAGTTACTTATAAAAATGTATCTTTGTTGAATTAATACACATTTCTAGAGGCATAACTCATTTACAGCTCCGGAAAAAATTAAGAGACCACTCCAAATGTTCAGTCTCTCTCATTTTACTATTTATATATACATGTTTGTATGAGTAGAATGAACATTTTTGTTTTAAAATATAAACTATTGAAAACATTTCTACCAAATTCCAATAACTTTTTTGTCACATTTTCAATAAGTTATGTAGAGATGAAGATATAAGAACAATCCAGACTGGTCTCTTATTTCCAGAGCTGTATATCTGCTCTACAGCTTTCAACATAGCAGTTTTAAATCAGAATAGTGTATTCCTCTTGTATGTGCCACACCCCAAATCATGTCTGTCCCTGTTACACTGAATCAGCCAATCACACACACACAACCCCAGACAACCAATGAAATCGCTTCTCCTTTTAACTCTCTACAAACACACACAGAGCATTGTCTAGCGTTGTTGCTATCTGCTCGAACTCCCGCAAACATTTTGTCAGCCTCTTTCATTCTTCTAAAATGTTGTTTTTGAAACAGGAAGGAAAACAGTACACTGGCAGCTTATCAGACAGAGATCTTAGCCAGTTTAAGGGGCACTTTACACTGTGAAAACGTGACAGTTTTCCAGTTTTTGGTTTAAAAAAAAACCCCGTTCAGACAAAATTTATCTGACATCTTCACCCGTGCACATGTTTTCAGAGGAAACGGGCCGAAATCACTGTAGTAGCAGTGTAGCAGCCATGCCAAGCCAATAGTCAGCGGTGACACAGCCTAGTAGATAGCTCTTCCGGTACAATTTGATGCATAAAACCTTACTGTAACCGAAAATTAATGCCACTAACGTTCATAAAGCGGTTGGTGTAAGCTTGGGGTTACAAATATTGTAAAAGACAAGCTTTCTGTCCTCTTATTTCACCGCATTGAACTCGTAAAAACAGAAGACTTGCTGATAGTGAAGGGGCTTCGTGAGCGGATACCTTCCTGTTAGGCGTACTTCAAAATAAAAGTCAACTCACGTGTGTCCAGTGAAATGCTATTAATGTTTAGCCAGTGAAATGCTTTTACTGTGAAGCCGTAGCCTTAATGCTCCTTTTGTTGAACAGTAACTTAACCGCTGCGCGCTGAACTATGGATAGTGTTTTTTAATGTAGAGAGAGCCGTGTCCCTGCCCTGGCATAGAAGCTACACACGTTTATTTGGCTAGAAAAACCGGCAGAGCACAAATCTTTCCCCAGACAAAGTGGCCGGCGGTCTCAATAACTTACTAATCGCTTAGACTAAATTGGCGAGTGTTAGGCTATATTTCAGCCCTGCACGTCACTCTCCGCTGATCACAGTGATGGTGCCGTGGAGACACCGTTCATGTTGTCTTCTAACTTTATAACTCGCTTGTGTTGTGGGTATTTTGACAGCAAGTTATAGACTACGCATGTGTGAGGGTGGAACCGTGACGTCAGCGTTATCAGGGGAAATGGTTTCGGTGTTTACAGGAAACCAAAACCGTTAAGTTTTCCAAAAAATCCTCCCTGGGAGGTGATCTCAAAAACCTGCGGTTTCATGCCTGCGTTTGCTGTTTTCCTGTAAATGATATAGTGCAAATGCGGGAATTTTTCCGCGTTTGCACCGTTTCTTGTTGTCGTGTAAAGTGCCCCTAAGTGACTGTAGCAGCAGGAGACAGAGTGTGTGTGTGTGTGTGTGTGTGTGTGTGTGTGTGTGTGTGTGTGTGTGTGTGTGTGTGTGTGTGTGTGTGTGTGTGTGTGTGTGTGTGTGTCATCAAAGCTTGTGAATGTAGGCAGCAAAATGAACAAACTAACATTGTGCCCAACTGCACACCTTGGCAGCCATTTAAAAAAATCGCTCTGAGTGTCTGATGTGTTACTAGTCTGGGCACTAGAGTGTGAGTGTGTGTGTGTGTGTGTGTGTGTGTGTGTGTGTGTGTGTGTGTGTGTGTGTGTGTGAGGGCTGGGCGATATGACGATATCATATCGTGGACGATATGAAAGTGTCTACCGGGAGAGATTTGGCCATACCGTTTATACCGCGGGGAAAAAAAGTTCATGTGGCGGGTAGGGCTGGCCCGAATTATTCGAATACTCGTTCGGAAAATTAGTATTCGGAGCTTAAATTAGTATTTGGAGCTTCGTTTTTTTTTTATTCGTATATATAGGAGGATATTACATCACTAAGTGTCATAGCGCATCCATTACTTCACCTCCGAGCGCGTAAATCTTCAACAAAATATGCAGATACTGTCAAAATCGGTTCCAGGGAGCATATAGGGATTATTAACGTTTTTTTTTAAATATATATATATATATATATTTTTTTTTTAATGTTGTTTTTGATGGTGTGTTTTTCTGGAACGAATATTCGCTCGGAAAAACCAACAAATATTCGAAGCCTGAAAAATGGCATTCGGGCCAGCCCTAGTGGCGGGAGCATAGATAGAGCGGGAGGTAGAGCGGGAGATAGCTGTCCCTCCGAGTCCCTACAGTACACTGCAGTTACACCGCCGCGCCACACGCGGGCTCTGCAGCAGAGTTCTGGGCTGCAATACAGCTTCTCTACCCTCAACAGAAGAAGCCTCATCTGTTGCTCTAGCTGTCTAGCTCAGGTGCGCCATCACTTCTACTTTTGGGGCGACTGTGGCTCAGGTGGTAGAGCGGGTCGGCTGATTATCAAAGGGTTGGAGGTTCGATTCCCGCCCTGCCACTTGTGTCATGGTTGTTGTGTCCTTAGGCAAGACACTTCACCCACCTTGCCTCGTGTGAATGTCGATAGTAAGCCTGCTATCGGTGTATGACTGTGTGTGAATGGTAACGTGGGAATGGGAACAGGTCTCCCTTGAAAAAGAGTCTCCGGTCTCAATGGGATTTACCTGTATAAATAAAGGTTTAAAAAAAAAAAAAAAAAAAAAAAACTACAGTTAACAAACCAACTCCGTGTCACGGGGGCAGAGCAGCTGGTATTAACAGCCAAAAATGTATTCAGGCAAAGGAAACTTGCTTGCTGTTTCAGCATGCTGTTGCCGTGACGCAGAGTTGGCTTGTTTTAAGCCGCAAACTACATGGGTTAGCTCTCGTGAGCTAGCTGGCTAATAATGACATCTTTAGCCTACTCGGGGCTTCGCCCCAGTGCTGTTATTGTTGGAGACAGCCAGCAAGGCTGGTTTTATGTAACTTTAAAACATGTCAAACTTGAAAATATTATTTGTGTTGAAGCTGGAGTTAAAGTATTACCAGACATTTGCTCATTAGTTAATTTTGACAGCTTTATAAAATGAAGATGAAAATTCAAGTCTTTCATTATTTTGATATAGGCTACTATCAATTGGAAAATGTAGGCTCTCTGGTTGATGCTGTCATTTTTATTGTGCGCTGACTGACTAAAGCCAGACTGGTGTGGTATTTTGCACCAGTTTTTCTTTTGTATGGAAATTTAAGTTCCAAGCAAAAGATGAAAATAATCTAATGTGATTAAAGTTCAGTACGGTTATTGTAATCCATTGAATTTAAAGGAAAAATACTATACCGTGATATATATCCATATCGTGATATAAAATTACCTATATCGTGATATAAGATTGGGTCCATATCGCCCAGCCCTACTGTGTGTGTATAATATCCTCTAACAAGTTAAAAAGCAGGAAATGTGTAATGTTATGTCACATTAACTTTGCTCCAATCACTACAGTGCAAAGCAACGGAATGCCACATCTGTCAGCGTATGGAAATGAATCCAGATAAACATCCGTCGCTGACCACAAACTGATTGAGTCGACGTTGAAACTGATTCATGAGGAAGCCAGTAGTAGCAGCCACCCACCCGCCCACACACACACCCACACACAAACGAACACTCCTGATAACAGCTAGAGCGCTTTGCATTAGTTCCATGAAAGAGTTATTTCTGACAGCATTTCCCCTACCATTCCCGCCAGGCCAACGGGACCCCCCGCCAGGCCAACAGCTGCCCGAAAAAAATAAAAAAATGTAAAAAAAAATAATAAATAATAATTATTAATTATTTTATTTTTTTGTCTGCGTGCCTCGGCGCGATGCGCGTGTGCATTCGGAGCGCACATGTCAAACAGGGAAACTGACGAGAAAGAACCTTCCTTCATAGGTCCATGGCATACACTGGAGATATATAGGCAACCAATCTGTATCAACAGCTGAGACAGCGCAGCAAGTTATCTTGAAAACAGCAGGCTATTGTAGCCCTACAAGCTTTATTTTTTGGTATTTTCAATTATACTTTATTTTTATGTTTTAAATTGAGAACTAGGCTACATGAAATATAATGGTCGGAATATGAAATTTGGCTAAGTTTGCACACATTTTGATTGATAGGCTAATCATGATGTGTAGCCTAGGTTAATTAATTTATTTTAAATAAATATTTAAATAAATTAAAGAAAATGTTTCATGATCCAGATTATTCCAGAAATTAATGGTCTTAGTGTTTATTGTATTTTATTTTCATATCCATGTGTTTTTCTTCAATAGTTTATATGGCTTGTGTCTCCAAATTATTCCAGAAAATTGTTTTAGGCAGGACATATGACAGCTGTTTACAGAGCAAAAAAAATAAAAATCAGATTTAGCTTCTCAAAGTGCACCAGATTGATGCATTTAAGTTTAAAATGGTAAAGGTTTTCTTCAGCAGGGGCATGCCCAAGACCCCACTAGAAGGTCCATTCTCCCCCAGCAGTCTCAAAAAATCCTGAGGGAAACACAAAATGTACAAACGTACCGAATGTGAAGGCATAACCCTATGCCCTAATTTGTAGCGGGCTGTCAAAAGAGGCTCATCCATATTACGGTTAGTTTTGGTCAATTTCTACAATAAATTTGGTACGCACGCCGAGCGCAGACTCTTTATCAGCTTTTCCCACCGGGCCTAAAAAAAATCTAGGGGAAACACTGACAGGGATCCACTTCCCTCAGACACGTTTTTAAGCAATTAATTCTCAAAACCTTTCCATGACATTTGATTTGATAACTGTTAAGTTTGCTCACTTTACTCACTCAGAAAAACAGTCACACTAGTTTTTAAACAATACTAATTCAAGGAACAATTTCACATAACGTAAGACATGTTTGGGGATTTTTTTATAATTTTTAAAACACGGGTGAAAATTTGTGTAAATTCAAAAAATTTCCCCACAAAACTTCAGTTTTTAATTTTTTACTATGTCGAGGTCTGGAAAACTGTTTTACCAAATTTCAACATGACAATTTCTAAAAGTTAAAATGATACCCTATCTACCTGTAGTGCCGCGCCTTAAAACACACACACACACCCAAGACAAAGACACTTTCTTTCAACTATTTTATTTAAAAAAATCTACAGCTAATTATCTAGAGTTTTACTTTTTGTATAAAAAAAAACCCCCAAATAATTCCGGAATCTGCTTTCTAAACTACATGATCTTGCCAAATAGTTTGAGTCTTTAGTAACGTTAGAATGTCGAATGCTTTTGCTGTCATGTGTACTTTACTGCTTCCCTTGTTAGCTCCCCCTCCCCAGCTGTACTTTCGCCTCACAACATGAGAAATATGTGCCTAACTGTCACACACACACAGTTACAATGGAAGCTCTGGTGGCGTCAGTGCGTATTTTGACATGTTTCAACGAGTAGCAGTAGCAACCAGTGTGAGAGAGAGAGAGAGAGAGAGAGAGAGAGAGAGAGAGAGAGAGAGAGAGAGAGAGAGATGAGAGAGAGAGAGAGAGAGAGAGAGAGAGAGAGAGAGAGAGAGAGAGAGAGAGAGAGAGAGAGAGAGAGAGAGAGAGAGAGAGAGAGAGAGAGAGAGAGAGAGAGAGAGAGAGAGAGAGAGAGAGAGAGAGAGAGAGAGAGAGACTTAATAACATGTTTGTCAGGTCGGGAGCTGTTCCTGCCATACACACTCAGTTGGGTCACACACACGTCCAGGTTCTCTGTGTTGGGAAATGTGTTTGGAAATCTACGACTAGGAAAACTGGAAACAAGCTGGAAGGAGAAACCCCTGGATCAGCCAAAAACACAGACTCTCACACACACACACACAGACTCTCTCACACACACACACACAGACTCTCTCACACACACACAGACTCTCTCTCACACACACCACACACATACTCTCTCTCACACACACACACACACACACACACACACACACACACACACACACACACACACACACACACACACACACACACACACACACACACACACACACACAGTACAAGTCTGTTCAGCACTGCACTAAGACTAGAGAAATTAGTCTTCTATATGCAGGAATGGAACTTTGTATTTCAGTCAAACGGTGAAATTAAAGTAATTATCTGACCAGGTGCCAATTGTCTTTTTCAAAGCTATAGTGTGTAACTTTTTCATATAAAAAGGAATGTCTGTTACATTCAAGCCATTGCCAAACGAGTTGACACAAAGTGGGTTAAGCCTACACTGTAAAGACAAGAATGCCAAAAAAAACCTTAGCATTTCTGACTTGCTTTTTTCTTGTATTACTCAACATTGTAACTGTGCAAAAGTCAGCAGAAGAAGGGGAGTGAAAACTGTGCTTCCAATCAAAAACTTTCCTGTAGTTCACTTGACCTTATGTACTAGGCCCTGACACACACACACACGGGACCGTCCCATTCCCACACTCATTAAGTCACTTTCCCTCTGATATTCCATAGGGAGACATGTTCTCAATGCAATAACTGGCACAGTGAGCGTGAATACACAGCAGGAATTTACCCTTGGTGACACACACACACACACACACACACACACACACACACACACACACACGGGTGCAACATGCGTTCACTCTGTTAATTATTGCTAGCTTAGTTTTCCTTTTGAAGAAACTTTGACCATCTCTAAACCAACAGGCAGTGAGTCCCCCACACAGTCAATTAACCAGCACGAGTTAAATACTATGTAAAGGTCTTAAACATGCATTTTCGGCATGTTTAACGAACAAAATGTCTCATAAATCAGACAGTTCTCAACATAAGAAAAAAAATCATTGCTCAAATAACCTTCAGAATTGTGCTGAGAATGATTATGGAAAGTGCAGTTGATGTAAGTGCTTTAGAAGTCGAGATTTTAATTCAAAGTGTTGGGAAAAAAGGAATGTTGAGATAATGGTTGTTAAAGATGGTTGTATACGACACCCACACATCCGCAAACAGACAAGGTTTAGTCAAATAAACACTTCAACAGACATTTTAAACCTTGTATTTAAAACTAGTATGAAAGAAGACATGTTATGGAAGCAAAACAGCCCAAAAAAATCTCAAAATTAACCAGTAATTGTGCTTGAAAAAACACTGCTTTCGTCTGCAGTGTCTTGTCTCAACAGTGAAGGAATGGTGAGCCAGGGTTTGATGTTAATCTTTTGAAAGAATGTGTGATGTTTTCGGCTACACAACTGCGTGGCCTAATAAAGATGCAGGATTCAAACCCAGGCATGCTGTCCCACCACTAGTAACTATTCCAGGGATGTGGCTAGTTCTGTGCTACTAAGATACACACATGGAAACACACCCTCTTTCTCAATCCTTCCACACTGTTAGGCAATGGGTATTCCAATCATCCTCCTACTTATAATGCCTCTTAACACGCCCTTATAAGGGTTAAGACAAACTAACAAGCTCACAAGATAGGTT
Source organism: Hyperoplus immaculatus (assembly GCA_949357725.1). NCBI lineage: Eukaryota > Metazoa > Chordata > Actinopteri > Uranoscopiformes > Ammodytidae > Hyperoplus > Hyperoplus immaculatus. Next base: position 30,861,761 of record OX442352.1, read on the forward strand.
TAGTGTTGTTCCAAGTGTCAAAGGTAGTCACGAGAGATAAATGCCATCATATGGGTGGAGTGGACATTTCACATTTTTAAATATAATCAAAGGCTTGAATGGGTTTGTATTGTGAGCTGGCAGATGACTAAACATTGGGTAAAAAAAGACGCTCACCTTAGTAAAGTGAACAATAGTGGTTGGTTTTCACTGCTAGCCTGTTCAAGGGGGATTCAAAGTATTGCAAGGTAGGTTAGCATCAATCGTAGCTTATCAATGGGTTTTACTTATTGGAAAAACACAATGGTTTTGGTTGTAAGGGTATCAGATAGTGGTGATCAGGGGGCGGATTTAGTCATTTTGGGGCCTAGGACATACACACACAGGCATGGGGCCCTCAACATCCCACGTTGTTGACCCTTTTACCGTCCGAATTTATCTAAGAAAGACCTACAGTATGTGTAACATAAGCCTTGTTTCAACAAACAAAAACTCTATTCTTAACCATAAATGTATGGGGTGTTATATGGAGGGTTTGATTGGTGTAATATTAGATTAGAGAGGAATTTGAGCTACTGTCTCGTTTAGATATCAACACCTAACGAAATAATGACTTTTCCCTACCCCAGACCTGTCAGATGAGAACAGTGCTACTTTAACACAACTGCAGCTTTCTTAACTCGAAAGGGTTTCAAAAAAAGTTGCTAACCATGAGATAAATGTCCCAAGCACGACCATTTGGTTATGGAAAAGCTAATAGACTAGTTCAACCTTCCGAAAGAACAAAGCATTAGGTTTTCAATGTAACATCAATTTTGAATTGTGGCTACAATGAATCACAGCAGCCTCAGAGTTACATATCGGCCATGAACGCACCAGAATCGGTCAGCTTCCTGTCAATACTCGCCTCGTCTACATTCAGTCATATCGGCCTAGACAAGACAAGTGGGACACACATACATATAGCGCCTTGATACCACACCAAACCCTTACAAAAAAACACCATTTTATCTGCAATTTACAGCCCAAAATGCCCACACAAAGCAATCACAGTTAGAATTGTTTTTCTATTTCGTTTTGCAACAATGTGACGCCCTATTTCCGCTCGGGAGTGGGCGAAAAAGTGCCGGGAAAAAAAATAGCTATCAGTCAATGCCTAGCCTTCAAAGAGTGAGTGAAAGCAGTAGCTAGTGTGAAGACATAGGACACACACACACACACACACACACACACACACACACACACACACACACACACACACACACACACACACACACGTAATGCTTAATTCACAGCAAAATATAAGAAGATTAGGAAGAAGATATGAGCCTTGATATCAGAGTGTGCAGTGAACACAAAGCTTGACATTGAAGAGAGAGATTTTTGGGCAGGAGAAAATCGTTGAAATAAAGTAGGGCTACACACACACACACACACACACACACACACACACACACACACACACACACACACACACACACACACACACACACACACCTAGAAATGCTTAATAGTTAGAATTTAACATGATAGCAAAGTGAGAACGAACATCTTGACATTGAGAGAGAGGTTTTGGGGAGGAGCAGCCTGTGAGAAAATGGTCGGAACAGCCCTGAAAGTGGGGCACTGTCTCGGTTTCTGGGGCAAAGAACACCCAAAGGCCCATATGTAACTCGGTCTAGCCTATAATATGACCTCCACTATCCACCTCTCACCATATCCAATCCCAAATTCCGACCCCTTTCCCCTGCCATTTTTCCCCCCTTTCTCCGCGCCAATACTACCATCACTACCCCAAGCCTTTGGCGACTACTCGTAGCCCGTTTCCAGACGCCCAAACTCGGCCTTAGATAGCCGATATTGTAGCCTAAAAAATGTGGTGGTTGGTTCCCTTACCTTCCGTTGCTGTTTCTCCCACGCGGGGTCCAACAGAAGGTCCCTGTCCCACTCGTTCTCTTGCTCCATGTGAACCTGCACACCAGCCCCAGCCGAGGTTTGGTTATTAGACGCGTGATAATCGACCATGTCAAAGGCTGAAAGGACCCAAATGCGCCACCGAGGTTTCACGCTATCAGGATAGGCGTAAAAAAAACGTACAAAAAATGGGGGAAAATTGGTGGAAAAATAGGCCCCAAATTTAGTGGTTTGGGATGGGGAGATAAATGGAGTTCTTGTTCTTCTACGCTTTCAGCAGTGTGTGTAGATAGACTATGTATTTCTAATTGTGATGAATATCCGGCGTGTGCAGTGACAAAATCCCTGCTGCTGCTGTGAGAAAGAAAAAGCTTTTTCCCTGTGAACTGTGTCGGCGCTGGGAGGAGGGACCGGCCGCTCCTACAGGCTGCGGGGGCGGGGTTAGGCGGACGGGAGGGTCGGGGACAAGCTGGAGGCAGAGAGGGGAGGAGGGTCCGGTGGGGACTTTCAAAGTAATGGTGGGCTTTCACTTTTTTTTACTTTTTTTTTGTGATTTCATTTTTATTACGTTTTTTATTTATTTTTTTACATAAACAAAAGTGGTCAATTGAAAAAGCAGTTTACAGTTGTGGGAGGATCCATTTCTAACTTAATGAAAAAGACAGCAAAACAAAAGTGTGTGCCTTATTATATATATAGTATTGGATTTTCAAAGCAATGGTGGGCTTTCACTTTTTGGTCAATTAATTTGAGCTAGTTTTCTTTTACAAAAATAGTGGTCATCTATAATAAACAGTTAACAGTAAAGGGTAAGGATCCATTCCTAACTTAAAGGTGAATAGAGCGTTATAAAGTAATGGTGGGCTTTCACTTTTTTTTCTTCTTTTTTTTAGTTGTCTACAAAAACGAACAGTCAATAGTAGAGTCCATTTCTAACTTAATGAAAAAGACACAAAAAAGGAGTGTATGCTTAAATACACATAATCAAGGCCGTATTTACAGTATTGGTTAAAATATCCTGCAATACGTTGAGGGAGACAGATTCCCCAAATTTTCAAATAGGATAAAAAAATTTCCCCTTCCAATATTTTGATACAAAATATATAAAGTAAAAAAGACAGGCGTGAGGCGTCAAATTAAAAAACACTTCTCAAATGTAATCATAAATATAAGTAAACTAAAGTGTCCATTTTTATTATTACTGCTTCTAGTTAATGTTACCATCCTTGACGATGTGACACCTATTATTGTAACACTAAACTTTTAATAAGATTTCACTTTAGCTAGAAAGGGGTAAGGGGAAAAATTAAAAAGGGATCAAATCAGCACAAATAGACATTATTTAAAAAAAAATGTAATCAGTATGAATAATTTGAAATGACAGAAAATATTGGTAGATTTGAAGAAAAAAAATCTAGAGTGGATCCCATTGCCCTTATTTATATTTATCTTTTACTTGTTTTACAATCTTTTTTTATCATACTTATTTAACCTTGTGTATTATTTTCCTATGTATTACTTATTATATTTACTTATTTTGAATGATTAATTTTGAGGTTTTTATATCCATATTTCACCTGATTTGTTCTCCTTCCCTTCCTTCCCTGGAATGGACATTTTATTTTGAAGGCAACCCCGCCTATGTTGCGTTGTGAATCGGCGCATTTCTTTGCAGCTTGCCACACCTGTCTCCAGTAGCAACCATAGGCCCAGACGGCTCATGCATATTCATCTCACATTTGAACGTGACCTGCTGAAAACATATGAAAACATTTTTAAGCTGAAATATTAGAAACTTAAAACAATAAAACACATTAAAAACAAAATTTTCCTCAAATAAAATACACAATACATTTTCTGTGTTTTAATTGAATAGCCACAAACAATAAAGAAAACTAAGTTAACATGACAGGAAGCCCCAGTCATAAAGTTTCAAATTGTATAAATTTATGATCCATTTTATTTTAAAGGACATACCAACTATACCGTACACTTAACACCACAACAAACAATTCTGAAAACGTAGCCTATGTAATATTTGTTGTTTATGGTATATATTTTTTAGAATGAGCCTTTCATATCTTCATAGGAGCTGGGCACCCGTATACACTGAGGCCGCCATGTTGCACCGCCATGTTTCTACAGTAGCTTAGAATGGACAAACTTAACAGCCTATGCTCATTTATGCTCTACGTTACATACACAAACGGATATGGATGGAGCCTTGTGTCCGTACTCTGCGAACATTATGTCCGTATTTCTGCACGTATCCTGCAAGCTTGCGGATGCGTACCAAACGGACAGAACGGAGCATTACTACCGGAGATCACGGGGGGCGCATAGCCAACAGTTCACTTTCACTTGCTGTACATTTGTTTACAAACACAAACGAAAGACATAATACTTTAGAAAATGTCCTAACTTTTGAGGAGAGGTTTTTGTGTGTTGGTACGAAATTACATACACATTTATCTGTCTATGTAGTTACACGGCCGGGGCACAGGGACATACAACTACAACAGAGCAGCATGAGCGGGGATCGCGCGGGGAAGAATGTCAGCTAGACGGCAGGCTGACGGCAGCAATAGAGGCTGACGGCAGCAATAGAGAAGTGTCGAAGGTCCGTGTGAGACTAGTTTGTTTGACATGTTGTGATTAATGTCCTCACAGACTATAATACAGCCTCTAGTTTAGCCTCTTCCATCGCTACGGTAGTAGGCCTATATCGCTAAAGCTGTTTCTTCCATGGACCTATTATAAAATATTTATTCCAGTTAATTCACTGTTTGACTCTTCTTCTTCCTATTTGAGTAACTTTTTAAACTGAGCGGCGCTGCTGCCCACTAATGGTTGATTTGCGTAATGTCGATTCCAACATGAAGGACGCATGGAAGTATGAGGGCAGTGACGGATATAACGTTGTAAACGTACGTCTCTATTTACACACGGAATTGGAGCATAAATGAGCCCTTAAGCGTTTTTTGGGCGTCCTGGGGAAATGCACCTGTTTGAAGACCAAGAAGAAAGAGTACTATAGAATCAATAACCAAATACATCTTCACCTCATCACTTGATATTGTGGAAAGACTTGAGGCAGTGGTGGATGATGCCATCTTTAGTAACTAGCTTCTTGTCCTTGAAGGCCACCGTAGCTTCTGTAAATTCTCCCAAAAGGAAGGGGTTAGCAAGGGAGCGTTGCAATCTAGAATCTCACCACTAGATGACACTAAAACAGTCCAATAATATACAGTAGCACCTTTATTTGATTCATATCTTGCCCGTGTCCATAAAAATCTCATAATCCAAAGTGTTAGAGAGCCATTGACCCACGGGACGGACTCTCATAAAATATAAACGGTTGAGTTGTTACTATCATCCATTACCCGGGCCGGGCCCGTCCTGGCCAAGACACCTACACAACTAGGTCACGCTCAGGCTGTCAGGGCGAGTTAGCATCAACACCGCCGCGGCCCGCTGAAGTATGTTTGTGTGTGTGTGTGTGTGTGTGTGTGTGTGTGTGTGTGTGTGTATGTGTGTGTGGACCACTGAAGCAAACAGACCATGAGATGTGCCATAGTGAAGATAGCAGCTCTCTGATTGGACAATACAGATATGATTCATAAAAACAGTCTGAGTGTTGGAACATTAGCACGAACAGGCCACCTAGAATATCAACGTTTCTTTTTATAGTTCTTATGAATTAATATTAACATGCAAACAGAGGAAAGGTGTTATGCAGTCAAAGGGGCAGTGCGTAAAATCTGCATTTCTCAGAACAATACAAATGTGATATGTTTCAAATTTGAGTCTCAAATCTTAAAAGTTTTGTGTTCAAATGTGGAACAAAGTTTGAAGTTGTTGTGTCTCCATCTGTAATTTTCAACCACATTTTACAAACCAAAAAAATGTATTCAACATTAAAACGAGAAAGTTAGTAGTGAAGCTAGCAGCTCCGTGATGATTCATAATAACAGTCTGAGTGTGGAACAGGCCACAGAGAAAAAACATTTTCTGTTTTTTAAAGCATATTTCTTTTGCAGACATTTGCAGAGCCTACATTTAAAAAAAATCAAGTTATCAGGATCCATTGAGTAATTAAAAATGAGAGATAATATTAAAGTTGCTACAAGGAACTTTTAAATATGCTATTTTTATATATTTTTTCTCAATGCCTTTGTCAAGGGGAACACTCACCCAGGAACAACAGCTGGCGTAGTAAAAAACACTACCGCTCTTGTCCAAAGGGGGCGCAAGAATTAACATTAACTGAAAGTTCCTCGGAGCACCTTTGACATTTTAATATTTAGATACACAGTGCCAAAACACATAGCCTACATATGATAGGTAGGGTAACATGAAGTGGGTAGATTGACGACTACATGAACCAATCAGGGGCTGTCTTCCACTGACAGAGATTTGAGAAAGTCCAAATTGACATACGGTGAAGGAAATGAATGTGAATCCAGACAAGGCAGGTCTACATCAACACTGTTTGTTATTTGAAACTTAACTTGGTGTGGTAGCTGTGTGTAAGATTTTCTTGTGGTTGCCATGTTTATGGTTTTCAAGCATTTTAAAACATCTCTCGCCCGAACAGGGACTTGAACCCTGGACCCTCAGATTAAAAGTCTGATGCTCTACCGACTGAGCTATCCGGGCTCTTAAAGGGGCAGTATACATGTTCAAAATCTAAAAAATAAAAAATATCAGATGTTAAAGTCAAAGTATGCACCCCGTTCCTTTGCAGATTTGTAGAAGTCTCAGTCTAAGGTAATAGAATAAGTAACAACTTTGGTTTCATAGAGATTATACAGTAATTTAAACCTGCTTGTATACATTTGATTCCATTTCTACCAAGTCTGGAAAATGACAATAAATTCTACACACTGCACCTTTAATGACACATTTGCTATTGATATGATATTGATAATGTGAATGATTTTAATAGAAGCAGCACAGTTTGGCAGGTTCTTTATCAAACCTATGGAAGATAAATAGAACATCTTTATTGTCATTGTAACAAGAACAACGAAATTAAGTGCAGTCCTTGTTCAGTGCAAAAACATCACATTGAGGTAGTACGTATGCATGAATAAATAAATTAAAATTAAATTAAAACTATAAAAATAGTCAACTATAGGCATAAAGTGTGTTCTATCCAAGGTAGCTGGCACAGACACTCTAATAGTATCACTGGGCAAAGCAACGAATACAGGCGCTTTTATCAGTGGGTTATATGCTCAATCACCATTGTTTTAACTCACTATTGTATTTGATATATGGGAACTTAATAATAATAATAATAATGGATTGGATTTATATAGCGCTTTATTTCTATGTGACTCAAAGCGCTTACAGGGTTCCAGGTTCCATTCATTCACACACAGTCATACCGGTGGTGGTAAACTACCATAGTAGCCACAGCTGCCCTGGGGCAGACTGACAGAAGCGAGGCTGCCATTCAGCGCCATCGGCCCCTCCGACCACCACCTCAAACATACAGCAGTCATACACATTCACACGAGGCAAGGTGGGTGAAGTGTCTTGCCCAGGGACACAACGACCATGACACAAGTGGCCGGGCTGGGATCGAACCGCCAACCCTAATCACCATTGTTTTAACTCACTATTGTATTTGATATATGGGAACTTAAAAGGGGCTTCGAGGAACATTCAGTTTGTGTTCATTCTAGCGCCCCCTTCGGACAAAAGTGGTAGTGTTTTACTACGACAGCTGTTGTTCCTTGAGTTTTACCATGACAAAGGCATTGAGAAAAACTATATTAAAATAGCCTTCTTAGCACTGATGATCTTGTTTGCTGTCACTTGTAATGCATGATCATCACAGGAAAAAATTAGACTGTTTCAGAAATATTTAAAAGTTCCTCGTAGCACCTTTAAGTCGATCACATACAACTGAATGGGATCAGACCGACTCATTAGGATTTACTTTGTTTTTACACTAACGTTTATTTTTCAGTGAATTTAATTCAAAATTTGTCTTTGTGTCTGAAACTTCATCTCATTGTCATATGAGTCAAACAGTAACTATGGAAACATGTTTACATAACGACACAGGCAAGGGTCAAAGGTTAAAGCTGGGGTGGAGAATTTGGGGAGAATAATATCTCAACCGCTCCACTTGTTCTCTTTGGTCCCTCCCCTATGGTCCCTCCCTGACATGCTCAACACCAACAATGTCGGTGCCAAAGTGAATGGACAGTCCCAACAGCCAATGAGAACAGAGAATCTTTTTTTTTTTTTTTTTTAGAATCGGAGCCTCGCTCTGATTGGTCAAAGTGTACCGCTCATGTTAATTTTGACAAATCAGAAATCAAATAGCCAGGGGGCGCCATTAGCTTAGTTGGTAGGACGTCCCCCCCATGGGCCTCTGCCAGCAGCGGACCCGGGTTCGATTCCAGCCCGCGGTCGTTCTCTGCATGTCACTCACCCAAAAATTTTAAAAATAAATAAAGAATAAAATAATCACATACCCCAGCTTTAAAGGTGCTGTAAGCGGAATGGTTCTTTTAGCTAACTTCCTGTCAGTTACTGCAGTTAGCAGTTCCCTCGCTCGTCCCTACGTCACCACATTAATGCATTGCGGTCCTCAAGAAGCGAGTTATCTAGCATCATCTCAGATCCATAAGTGTGATAAAACATGATAAAAACCATCAAAACAGACATTGTGAAGGATTTTTACCTGCTCCGCCATTGTAGGAGCATACCCATTCACCCATCTGTTGCTCTGGCGTGCACCGGCAGTGAGACCATGGAGTGTATATAGTATGTATGAGTGAGACGGGTGTCGGTTTGAAGCGTTCTCTCTTCTGATTGGATAAAAATTTCGGGATACTACAATAAGTTTATTTGCAGATTACATGCAAAGCAGCTGACTGAGAGATCGGTTTTATGAAACGCGCACATTATGCAAGTGATCACTGTATGAATAAAGAGCGATTTAACACTTATATTAACATAAATACACTGCTTGCAGCTTACGTCACCTTTAATGTAGAAAAGTGTTCTATGAAGAATGTGTCACTGCCACTGGTTTGGTGACACTTAAGCAAAGGTGATGGAGTGGAGGTGGAAGTGTAAGTCGGTAAAAATTACACATTGATAAATAAAATCAAATAAATTTACTTTTTTTCAGTGTATGAGGTGTCATTTAGGCCATATGTCAAGAATGCATGCACATTTTTCACACATACACTTAAAAAGCATGCATGTGGTGTGTGTGTGTGTGTTTGTAGGTGTGTGTGTGTGTGTGTGTGTGTGTGTGTGTGTGTGTGTGTGTGTGTGTGTGTGTGTGTGTGTGTGCGTGTGTGTGTACGGTTGTGTGTGTGTGAGAAATTGTGGTGTGTGTGGAAGCATTCTTGATATTTGGCCTAAATGGCACCCTTCACTTTCACATTAATTTGCTTACTGTAGCTAGATTAAATGGAAGGCCTGTCGTGTATGATGAGACTCCCTAATTTTTCCTTCTGACCTCTTGAAAGTGCTCCTAGGAACTTTCAGCTTTCGTTAATCCTTGCGTCCCCTTTGGACAAAAGCGGTAGAGTTTTTACTCGACTGTTTCAGAAATAAAGTAGTACCTTTAAGCTTAAATGTACATTTACAAGCATGCAACTGTTTCTGTTCAAATTATTGTCAATTTTTTTGTACTTCTGCATTTTTACTTTTGTCCTGTGTTATGGGGTATCATTTGGTCCCCTCTGTTTCTCTTTAATTGTATTCAATTCCACACCATGTGCCCTTTTAATGCCAGCCAGGTCAGGAGTAATAAACGTACATATAGATTATGTAACCATCTCCATAGGCCTAGTTAGAGGATATACGTCTTCTGGCTAGTAGTTTATTCTTAAGAGTTTTGACCCCAGACCGCGGGGGATTTTCTGACCTTCTGTTCTTAGCTGATGTCTGGTATGTGTAAATATCCGTCTCCCCGCATCGTTCTTTACAGACAGAGCAGTCAAGAGATCCAAATACCACAGCTTAAGTGTGAGTGTGCTTGTGTGTGTGTGTGAGAGAGAGAGTGTGTGTTTGTGTGTCTGTGAGTGGGGGTGGGTAAGCCCAACTGAGAAAAACTCTAAATCCATTGCAGGAAATTTGGATAAAGCCTAGAGTTGTGTATATCATAACATATTTTTATATACACATTTATAATATTATTTAATTTTTTGAATTTTGAACATGTGTCCTGCCCCTTTAAGAGCCCGGATAGCTCAGTCGCTAGAGCATCAGACTTTTAATCTGAGGGTCCAGAGTTGAAGTCCCTGTTCGGGCGAGAGAAGTTTTAAAATGCTTGAAAACCAAAAACATGGCAACCACAAGAAAATCTTACACACAGCTGCTACTCCAGTAAAGTACTGTTCAGTGTAGCTTATGATATAAGCCTGATAGTTTCACTTCTGTTTATCTAGACCACATCAGGCCTCTCTCCAATCTCCATGGTGAGGCGCCCACCATTAAATGACCGGGCCAATAAGGGCCTGCGTTCTGACCTAACATTTGTCCCTTATAGTGAAAGGCAGCCCATGATTGTTCATACATTTTTGGGTTTTCGAATATCTTCCTCTCCACATCCACAATTTAGAACTATTTTATATTTATTTTTGCAGCTATCAGTTGCTATATATTTCATTTTGCATTATGGGACAATATTGTCCTACCAATTTCATATATAATACTGTACATGTTATTATTATTATTATTATTTATTTTTTAACCTTTATTTATACAGGTATATCCCATTGAGACCGAAGACTCATTTCAAGGGAGACCTGTTCCCATTCCCACGTTACCATTCACACACACATTCATACACCGATAGCAGGCTAACTATCGACATTCACATGAGGCAAGGTGGGTGAAGTGTCTTGGCCAAGGACACAACAACTATAACACAGGTGGAAGGACGGGTATCGAACTTCCAACCCTTTGATCATCGGCCGACCCGCTATACCACCTGAGCCCCAAAATTAGAAATGGAATTGCAAATGCTGGTGTGTGTGTGTGTGTCTGTGTGAGAGTGTGTTTGTGTGTGTTTGTGTGCGTGTGTGTCTGCGTGGGGGTGGGTGTGAGCCTTCAAGCAATTGAGAAAAACTCTAAATCCATTGCAGGAAATTTGGATAAAGCCTAGAGTTGTATATATCATAACATATATTTTTATATGCGTTCTGACCTAACATTCGTCTCTATAGTGGAAGGCAGCCCCAGGTTGTTCATAAATTTTAGGGTTTTCGAAAATCTTCCTCTACACATTTTCAATTTAAAACTATTTTATATTTATTTTTAGCAGCTATTAGTTGCTATATATATTTCATTTTGCATTATGGGACAATATTGTACTACCAATTTCATATATAATATTGTACATGTTAATTAGAAATGGAAGTGCAAATGCTGGTCCATTTATTGGAGGATTGTTGTTTACTTCAGTGAAATAATTCACTGTCTGAGAGGAAAAGTGACTTACGTAAACAACAATGTCCAGAGTGAGTGAACCAAGGGCATCATATATGTGGGGGTGGAGGGCCACTGGAACATATATTTCACAGTGGTCGCTGAGGGTAGGGTGGACGGTGGTCATTACCCCCCCCTCCCCCACACAAAACTGTTAAAAACAACTTTAACCTAAAAGCTAAGCATCATGTCTGGGCCACATATTCTGCGTGGCTGAGCTCATGGACTTGAGGATAAATGCGGCTGGGCCCAGAGCTCTGTGGCTCCCCCAGAAGAAATCTTAAGAAACAACCTCTATTTTTGTGCTTTTTTGTTTTGTTTTGTTTTTCTGGCCCCTCATGCACATTTTAAAAGAATTTTCAATTTTTTTTTCTTATCTGGCTTAATCGTTGAAAAATGTTTAGCCTTTAGAATTTAAATTCAAATATATTTAAGGTGGTGTATCAGTCATGAAATCATTTCCCACAAACACCAGAAAAAATATTCACAATGTTAAAAAAAAAATAACAAAAAAATAAAGAAAAAAATAAGGCTTCTCCACTAGGAGGTACTGCAGCCCTTCTTCCCGAGGCCATGGGATGGATTATTGGGGGAATTGCAACCCCTCCAATAATCATTTAATAAAATGAATGTGAAACAGCCTATTTGGGCTTACATGTTCCTGGACCTTTTATGCTCAAACATCTTGGGTGGGCGAAATACTAATATTGTATGTGTGAACATACATTTAAATAAACCAGTGGCTTTCTGTGTCTTCAGTAACCTGGCAGATCATGAGTAATGTTACAATGTTTGTTCATTTCAACATCAGCCGTATGTCTTTATGAATGTTGAGCTTTTGGTTTTAAGTAGCCTGTTCTTAGTTTGTAGTAAACTTTCTAAAAACCCTTGACTTTAATTTTGGGCTAATCTAATGTGTAGGGTACATACTTCGGAATAATGTCACATGGTTGAATGAGATTAAGATGACAAATCTTTATATCAAGACCATCCACAATTTCGACTCTGTCACCCGTAGGGAGGACATGAGACTGTATCTGCTAATTGTGGACATACGTATTGGTCGCGTATCTTTAAAAATTGTCCGCCCGAACAGGGACTTGAACCCTGGACCCTCAGATTAAAAGTCTGATGCTCTACCGACTGAGCTATCCGGGCCCTGAAAGACAAACGGAGCAGATGTTCAAAATAACTTTATTGACAAAATGGCTAAGTACAGCCTTGACCCTAACCCCAACCCTATAGAATATTAATTATGTGCACATAACAAGAATTTAGTTACAAATAAATGTAAAAGTAAACGAAACGGAAATAATACACAGAATGAACGCAACGGGGAAATTATTAGTCTATGTAAAAACACTAAGCATTTAACCACGCAGTTTTTGAGATTTTTGATTCGAGCCTATTGTTTGAACTCCCTGTTAAAGGCAATATAACAAGGATTATTTCCTGTTAATTTACATGTGCAGATATGGAATTTGACCATTTTAAAGCTCTTGGAGTAGACTAGACATTACCTATCTTACCTCATATGTTTGAATCACTTGAAAACATATTTGCCATCCTGCCGGAATCCTTACACTATTTCCCCTTTATTTTGCCTGGTACGTTGACTAAAAGGATAATTTTGTAACCATGGACTGTTTGTATCGCCAAAAGCAACTAAACAGCAATCTAGATTTTTTAGATTATGCAACATCCCCATCAAGTGGCGGTGTGGTGAAGTTACACGTGTGCGTCGCCCTACGTCACACAATAATAAGGAAGTAGCGGTCACACAAACAAACAGCGCAAGACTACTAGCGATGTGTCTTTTGTTCAGTATAGTCTCGTATTAAACGATATAAATGTTATGATGTCTTAGCGTGAGACTTGAACAATATCTGATCTGCGTGATAATAGCCGCCATTAAAGGCTCAGTTCGTTCAAAGTAGATTAGTAGTTGACGTCGCTGTCTATTTATCATTTGAGGTGTGTGCATGTGGTATTTATGGAGAGATACTCAGTGCAGAAAGTCATCGGTGAAGGCTCCTTCGGTCGCGCTTTGCTTGTCTGCTGTAAAAACAGCCATGAGAAATATGTTATTAAGGAGATCCAGCTGCCAAAGGTATGTGCAAACAAGTGATGTAGGCTAGGCTACTGTACACTCAAGATTTATTCTCACCTGAAGCCTATTAGGTAACTGGACCTGGCTCCAATGCAGTATGTCTGTCTGTGAAAAACAAAAGTAAAAACAATCCTATGAATTAGAGAAAGAGAGATTTTTTGTATTTTATATTCACATAGTTTAGTTATGGATGTACAGATATGAGAACAATATGTGTTCATCTCCTGGGTCTACAATATCCTACCATACATGCTTGGTGGGGTCAAGGGTTGCCAAAAATGGTGTTAATTTTTTTGTATTTGAACCACTTATTAGGCCTACATTAAAATGCTGCATTTGAATTCGGGCTGTAGTATATATGTAGGCTATAGATATGTTTTTTTTTTTTTTGCACCATGCTGGTAATAACTCAGTAGGCTTTTGCCCACAAAGAGATGCAAAGGCTGTTTTCATGATAGTGAATGCAATTTATGCTTTTATTTGCATTTGTACAGAAACAGTCCAAATTGGAGAATTCGAGGAGAGAAGCTGTCCTGCTGTCCAAAATGAAACATCCTAATATAGTGGCCTTCAGGGAGGCCTTCGAAGGTGCACGCACGCACACACACACACACACACACTCACACACAAACACACACTCACACACACACACACACACACACACACACACACACACACACACACACACACACACACACACACACACACACACACACACACACAAACACACACACAATAATCCATATCCTTGTATTTCTCAGCTGACTCCCTGCTGTGTATTGTGATGGAGTTCTGCAGTGGAGGAGATCTGCTCCAGAGGATCAAACAGCAGCAAACCAAACAGTTCTGTGTTGAAGACGTACGTTTTGCAAACTCAAGTTATTCTTACTGTTTCCTGCAGAGTGCTAAGATATTCTACTGAAGAGAGCGTATAATGACTTTGATTAAATTTTACTTATGTACAAGAAACAGTACCTGTCTAAAAATGTACTCTAGTAAAAGTAAAAACGTTTTTATTTAAAAATGATGTTTTTTTACATAGTGACGGATATGATGTATAATGTAGCGAAGTACAACATTTCAACAAAAAACATACATAAGTAATAGTAAAACACAGATTTTAAAAACTTTACGCTACACAAAAAAACTACTCTATGAAAGTTATTGTATAATCCTTGACTTTCCCTCTCTGGTTTGATGTAACTGTTTTGTTCCCTTTTTTAAATGTAGCATCATTCAAATATATTTTTCTCTCCAGATCTTGAGGTGGTTTGCTCAGATGTGTTCTGCAGCTCAACACATCCATGACAAACGGGTTCTGCACAGAGACCTGAAGTCCAAGGTACAGAAGTCTGTAGACATTATAGTTTCTACATGTTAAAGGCCCCGGCAACCCACATTCACTAAATCCTTGTAAAAATGGATTGGATTTATATAGCGCTTTTCTAGGCACTCAAAGCGCTTTACAGGGTCATACCGGTGGCGGAAGCGTGACTATGTTATTTGGGGGGTAAACTGAATGCTATTTGAAATGTCTGTCACCAATGCATGACATCATGATGGTTGGCTGCTCTTATTTTGCTTTGTGTTGTTTTTAAGACCTGCTCTAGTATTTGATCATACAGTCATCACTTCTCCTTCATGTTGTTTCTTCACCCAGAACATTTTCCTGACAGACAGTGGGACTGTGAAACTCGGGGACTTTGGCTCGGCGTGTGTTCTCAACAGGTACGGCAAGAGAGAGGCACCAATTTATTTATAAGTTTGCCCTTTTTTATGTCAATGCTTTTGGGCTTCGTTTGCTGCTAAATTTTAAAGCCTTGGTGTGTAACTTCTGACTTTTGTGGAGCTGATAGGCTTAATCAACTTTGTGTCAACTCGTTTGGTGACAGCTTGAATTTAACAGACATGCGTTTATTTGAAAAAGTTACGCACTATAGCTTTAAATGGGCTATATAAATACATTTTAACTTTTGTATTGCAGCTCGAAGGCCTACGCTCACACCTATGTGGGGACGCCATATTACGTCGCTCCAGAAATCTGGGACAACAAGCCATACAACAACAAGAGGTATGTTACCATCATAAGATAATGTCCCTTATGAATAAAAAAAAATACTGTTGTGCATTTTTAACATGTTTTTAAGAACAAAATGTATCATAAATCAGACAGTTAACAACATATGAAGAAATGCTTCTGTAATAACCTTCAGAATAGTGCCAAGAATGATCAAGTGTGCTTTGGAAGGTGACATTTTTGGTTCAGACTTCAGAGTATTGAAAAAAAATAATGTTGAGATAATGGCCGTTAAAGATGAGACAAAACAGACCAGGTTCAGTCAAATGAACACCTACATGTACATTTTGGACCTTTTGATTTATACTAGTATGAAAGAATGGAAGCTAAACAGACAGAAATCTAACCAAAGTCGCTTGTGAAACACTGCTTTCAATGAGACAGTCTTGGATGTCACAGTGTCAATGAATAAATGCACCAACGGTTTTTCAAACCAGCCAGTGTTCTAGAATGATGATGTAACTAAAGCGTGTTCTAACCCGTTCTGTATCTCTGTGACTGTTTGCCAATACATGACGAATGTCTAGTTTGAATGAATAACCGTCTGTGTGTGTGTGTTTGTGCGTGTGTGTCTGCGTGTTTGTGTGTGTGTGTGTATTCTGCAGTGATGTGTGGTCGCTAGGCTGCGTCCTCTATGAGCTCTGCACCCTGAGACACCCGGTAATATACCACACACACACACACACACACACACACACACACACACGCAAACACATATGCAAACACAGACACACACACACACACACACACACACACACACACACACACACACACACACACACACACACACACACAGACACACAGACACACACACACACACACACACACACACAAACACACTCACTTGGCCTTAGGTCTAAATTGGTTCTCACAAAAAAAGTTGTACAAGTACACACACACACACACACACACACACACACACACACACACACACACACACACACACACACACACACGTATTAAGGGTTTGACTGTGGGCCTCTTTCCAAATATTGTGAATGAATCCTTGTATAGAACTGAAACAAAGCATTGTTGTAGAACGATGGCTGCCCCAGTGTCTTCAGCTGCGATGGATTATCTGCTGTCTATTTTATTTTGTGGCTCACATGTTTCAGTTTATTTAATGAAAATAAATATCTGAAGTTGTTAAGATTGGTCCCTTAAAAACCATCTGCTCTTTTCTGATTGGTTCCTTAAATACCATCAGCTCTTTTCTGATTGGTCCCTTAAATACCATCAGCTCTTTTGGTCCAAAACTTGTTTCTTTCAACTTAAAAACATTTCTAAAATGAGGTAAGTTTTCTTGTCAAACTTTGACTTAATTCTCAAAATATTGTAGATTTTTTTTTTTTTCGATAATATTATGACTGTTATTATACTATTATGACTGTGTTTTTTCATTATTTTATTTATTTATTTTTCCCTAGTGCCTTGCCCTAATACTCTGTCCTACTAAAGAAATATACTTTAATATTATAGCCTACTTTTTAAATTGTTGGGATTTTTCTTACTATAGAACACAAACACACAACTGAAAAAGCGAACACACAAATAAAAGACAAAACACTCTTCTTACACACACACACACACACACACACACTCCCACACCCTCACCCTCACTCTTCTCTCTGTTCCAGTTCCAGGCGTCCAGTTGGAAGTCCCTGATACTAAAGGTGTGTCGCGGGTCGTTTGCCCCCCTCCCCTCCCACCTGCCCTACGAGCTCCAGTATCTAGTGAAGCAGATGTTTAAGACCAACGCTAAAGACCGGCCGTCACTAAGCACTATCCTGAGTTCTCACAGGGTCTCAAGGCTGCTAAGAACACACCTGCCCACACAGGTAAACACACCTTAAAGGTTCAGTAAGCGGAATGGTCAGTTTAGCTAACTTCGTGTCAGTTACTGCAGTTAGCAGTCCCCTCGCTCGTCCCCACGTCACCACATTAATGCACTGCGGTCTTCAAGCAGCGAGTTATCTAGCATCATCTCAGATCTATAAGTGTGATAAAACATGATAAAAAAACCATCAAAACAGACATTGGGAAGGATTTTTACCTGCTCCGCCATTGTAGGCACATACACATTCACCCATCTGTCGCTCTGCACGTTCACCGGCAGTGAGACGGGTGCTGCTTTGTAGCGTTCTCTCTTCTGATTGGTTATCAGAAGTGGGATCAGCGAAAAGTTTATTTGCCGATTACATGCAGAGCGGTTGACTGAGAGATCAGCTTTATGAAACGCGCACATTATGTAAGTGATCACTGTATTAATAAAGTTTGTAAACGCTGCCTTACTGAGAAATACAGAGAGAGTGTTGTGAAGCTGATCGGCTTAATCAACTTTGTGTCAGCTCATGATTAATTAACAGTATATAAAAACTTTCACACTATAGCTTAGAGTTGAATTTTGTATTACTCCTGGTCTATGATGATACTTCCTTCTATATTGATACCCCCAATAATGAATGAATTATTTTTCTCCAAATTGTCTCATTGCTTCTCATCCATCACAAGGACATATAGTCCCAGGGCATGTTGTTCCTGGTGAGAATTTAAACTCTTGGCCCCCGTCCCAGCTGTTCTGACCCTGTGTGGAATGTGCCCTGTGCCCTGGTCTGTTGCTTCAGATGGCTCGTGTTATGTGTTCGACTTACTGCAGTAAAGAAACTCTGTGAATCTCTCACATTAAAGATGATGCCTTCAGGGCCCGCGGATCTCTCACATTAAAGATGATGCCTTCAGGGCCCGGGGATCTGTAGCTCCACTCAGGAAAACAAACCGCTAATCAAAGGCCTTCATGATGTTAGAAATACCCGGATGTCCTACCACATCCAGCCGAGATTTTTAGTGTTGAAAACAGCATGCTATCTGGGCGATTCTGACCCACAATCCAGTGCGCACCAGAAGTGAAATCACATCGACGGAGCCTCCATATGAAATGTGGATGCGACGGATATAAAAGCAAGAGGCAAGATCAAAGCGCAATGTTATGATGAATAATAATCAAGTAAAGGTATGTCCCAAGTGTACCATACTGCATCCTAACTAGATTCTGTTTATGGTCAGATGTAGTATGTAGAATAGAGAAAAGAAAGAGTATGTGATTTGGAACGCAGGGTGTATGTAAATGATTGTCTGGTCTGGTGTGTTGAAATTGCTTTACCTCTTGGTATGATAAAGTTATTTGAATGTTTCTCAGGCGCTGGAGAGAGAGGAACATGGTCGATGGGTCAGAGAAGACGGACAGAAAATGGCTGAACTTCTAGCAGAGAAAAGTTTAATTAAAACATCTACTTTAGAAGGTACAAGAGGTTACCTATGTAGCCATGGAAAACAAGGTTACACTGCTGAGATCCTGTGAGAAACACATAGCACATTTTGTGTGTTGTTTTTAGTTTATATTAAAGTATCCCATATATATTTTTGAAGGTTGGATATGAACTCTGCTTGTACTTATAGAGGTGATGCTTAAGTGTGAAATGCTATAAAGTCTTTGCAGAAGTGAGAAAGTCTATGTTTAGGACAAGATAACAAGTACAAAAGGCTATGCAAAGATCAGTAAGTAAGCTATACACTATAATAAGAATTTTAATAGCTTAGTTTTATATAGCGCCTTTCAAGAAACCCAGGGATGCTTTACAAAGTACAGGGGAATGAAAGAAGGTGATAACACAAGTAAACACGCCAATATTACACACTGTACCTTTAATTTCTTTCCCTCAGGTGTGGAGTTCTCGGAGTCCCCCAGTGAAAGCAGAGAGGCCGGTCCTAGGAAGCAGTGGTCCGCTGAGCCATCAGACACTGTGCTACAGATGTTAGCTAATGCTAGCATCGTGACATCTGACAGTATGATGTCATTGTCTACCAACCAGACACTAGCAGGGTCTACTCATGGACGTAAGAGCGCAATATCTCAAGAAAGCATTGAGGATTTTACCATCAAATTTAGCACACACTTTCTGTGTTTACTTTTTCAGTTGTGTGTGAGTGTGTGTGTGTGTGTGTGTGTGTGTGTGTGTGTGTGTGTGTGTGTGTGTGTGTGTGTGTGTGTGTGTGTGTGTGTGTGTGTGTGTGTGTGTGTGTGTGTGTGTGTGTTCTCTAATTTACACTTTTAATGGAGAATAAACTGACAACATTTTGAGGTCAAAATTCAAGTTCACTGTGACGTTGAATCTTATGAGCACAACAACAGAAAACAGAAAAGTCTTCAGATTTTATTTTATTAGTAAAAGAAGTAGTAAATATGGGCTGCTGTTTCCTACACTGTGCCAGAGGCTGTGGAGGATGTGAGACAGAGGAGACGCTGGGACACAGATCCTCCTGAGAAACTCCTCAGTCTGCTGGAGAAAGTCCAGCTGAGCCGAGCCTTCAGCACCTTCATCATCAGCAGAGGAGGTCTGAGCACGTCTCAATACATCTCATGCTGTCAGTTTAACGCGTAATTAACGGCGTTAACGCAAACCCATTTTAACGACGTTCATTTTTTTATTGCGGAATTAACGCTCTTTATGGTCTAGCAAACGTTGTGGTTTTCACTCATGCTGTTGTGATATAGTGAGCAGAAATGTTAGTGCTGGAAAAACAATGTTTCGCCTGCTGTGTCATTGTAGTAGAACACATTGTAGTGTATGTTTTCAATTCACCCTTGATAAGAATATGTGCGTGTAGAGGATGATGGTATCTTGGTATAAAATGTAAATTTAAATGCTGGGGGTGCTCGTGGTTAGAGCTCCCCTCATAGAGGCTCAGTCCTCTTGACAGCAGACCCGGGTTAGAATCCAGCCCGGGTCGTTCTCTGCAACTCATTCCCCTTTCTGCCCCATTTCATCTCTGTCTCTCCAAAATGTGTCTTATAAAGCTGAAAAACGCCAAAAAATAATATTTGAAGATGTTTATGTATTAATGGTTTATTAGAAGAATGAATTCATTTCTCTGGTGCTTGTCCCTTCCATTCTCCAGGTGCTTCCCCCCTGACGGGCCCCTTATCTGGGCCGCAGAACGACCACACAGACGGTCCAGAGCTGGAGGTTTCTACAGACCAGGAACGACTGCAGCCTCGCTCTGATGACGAGGACACGTGAGTAACACTGAGTTCAGAGTTAATAGGCGAAACATGTGTTTGTTTATTTGACTAAACCTTGTCTTATTTGTGTCTGTTTTTCTCCTATACCACCTACTTTAACAGAAATTATCTCAACATTCGATTTCTTCAATAGTCTGAACCAGAAATCTCAAAATAAATATATATGCTATTTGTAAAAAAAAAGAAAAAAAAATTACAAAAGAAAAAAATAACTGCTTTTTAACTCCCTTTACAAAACCTGACCTCTCTATTATGCAAACCAAGTTAAAATGGCGTTGCAGCAGTTTTGCATGTCTTTCCCCTCTTAACCCCATTTCACCTCTCTCTCTCCAAATATGTCTAATAAAGAAAAAATGCCAAAAAATCTTTAAATTTAAAAAAAATAAAAAATCAGTTTTTCTCTTCACAGAGACTTTGAGGAGGATTCTCCCTCTGACTGGTTTGACGAAGTTGAGAAAATGTTTGCAGACTCTTGAGTGACACCATTCCAGGACGGTTGATGTTGATGTTTACATTCGATCCGGACACTAACTGTTTGCACACGCCACAGTCATGTCACATGCTGTTCATATGAGACTACGTTTTTTAAGTTTTTCCACTGTTTTTGAAGAAACATTGCTGCAACAAAACACTAACATTTGTATTGAAAACTGTTTGAGTTAGCCATTAAATAAAGGTTTTTTTGAGATTTGTGTGTATTTGTGTGTGTGGCCTGTGTCTCATGCGAACTCATGTAAACAAGGGGGTCCCACCATAGCTAACAACATGCCCGTTTGCAGAGCCTAGGCTGTGTATTAATACTGGACGCACGCACACATTTGTGTCATTGACCAAGACACCTCACCCTAAACTTCTCCAGGGGCGCTGTACTATGGCTGACCCTGCACTCTGACCCCCTTCGAAGTGTGGGAACTTGAGAGGGGAGATGCTGAAAGACTAATTTAAATCAAATACATACTTTCCCACTAGACTAATATAAGGCCGTTTGTCTGGCTATTGTTTTGATTCTCAGCAAAGCAGGAAATATATTAGACTTGTGAAGTCACACCTTTGTCTTCGCACACACACACACACACACACACACACCAGTTTCAGCACCTTTTGAAGTCGACTTCCTCTGAATCATTAAAACTAGACTAAACTGTGGAAGACAATAAAGAAATAAATGAAAAGAAATCTCTAGACTAAACACATTTGGTCATTGGCTGAGACACAAACAAACTCTGGCTGTTATTTTTAATTTGCTGTTATCACAAAAAACATGACAGTGCTAGTATTTTGATTGTGTGCCACTAGGGGGAGGTGGAATCACAGTTCAACCTTTTGTGTTGGAGGGAGAAAAGATAATTACTAGGTTGGTTTAAATTAAAGCTGGGGTGGACTTGCTTCCATAACATTTCTTTTTTCATACCAGTATAACTACATGGTCCATTTAGTGTAATGTACATTTTGGTGTTTATTTTGAATATATTATCAATAATCTGAAGCAAAAGCTACTTAGGGCCCCTTTGTTTACATACCAGTTTACAAAGCCTGAGCTGTGTATTAACAGATTTAGAAAAATAGTGATTTTGACAACAAGAATGGTTGACTCCACCTTTCACACAAAATACAATTACACACACACACACACACACACACAAAGCTCTCCCAAGCCTAACTACTCCGACACCCACTTCATACAAGGGAATAAGTATAGAGACCGTTGTTATCTTTGTTTTGCCAAATGAAAACCTTGACATAATACAATGAAAATACAAACTAGACCAGCCTCGCCCAAGACACTTTAGCTGTCAAAGTCCCTTCCATTGTCTGACAGTGAGACCAAGACCCTGCTATGTGACAGTCTGCTGTATGGGAGATATCTGCCCACTTTGTGTCTTATTAAGGAAACCCAGCACTGCAGTATGCCCCTTATCTTTAGACCACACTGAATCCCCCCTCTCTCAAACACACACACACACACACACCCACCCACACACACACACATAGACGCACACACACACGCGCGCACACACACACACACACACACACACATGGTCGTTTATCCCTTATATGTTTCCCCTTGTACCTCCAAAGATCCCAGTTTAGCAACAGTGCAGATAAAGAGTTATAGGCCTTCCACCACCAGCATACTGTGTGTCCTGCTGATACGAGGGTCTCATACATAGATAGTACATAGTCTCACATCACTGTCAATGTGGAACTGAATAATCTCTATACAGCTCAGACACATTATGTAAACTGACAAGTGTGCCATACTACTACAAGTACTGTTCATTTCTTTAAAAAAATATATATACAGCTCTGGAAAAAAATAAGAGACCACTCCAAATGTTCAGTGTCTCTCATTTTACTATTTATAGGCATATCTTTGAGTCGAAGGAACATTTTGGTTTTATTCTATAAACTACTGAAAACATTTCTACCAAATTCAAATACATTCATGTGTCATTAAGAGCATTTTCAATAAGTTATGTAGAGACGAAGATTTAAGAAAAATCCAAACTGGTCTCTTAATTTTTTCAGGAGCTGTATATTTAAGGAAACTCTTTAGGCATTTTCAAAGCTTTATTGATAGTGCAGCAGAGAGACAGAGATGAAATCGGGCAGAGAGGGGAATTGAGCCTCTTAACTCTCTTGTTGGTCCACTTTACTTTAATTGACATCACAGGATATAATACATCAATCGAGCATCTCACACTATCTCACAGTCTAATAACACAACAAAGGAAGATATGGTTTATTGCAAGTCAATAAACATCGTGCAGGTGTTACGGTTATTTTTGTCCCCCCCCCCCCCATTTAACTACTGGGTCAAAGGTTCCAGAATAGAATAGAGCAGGGGTGTCCAAACTACGGCCCGAGCCCGCTTTTTATTGGCCCACGGCCGTTTTTAAAAATATAATGTGAATGTTTTTTTTTTTTTTTTGCATTTCTTAGTTAACCCACTAGTGGGTGTCAAAACTGATTGATTGGCCCATGGCACATTTTAAAAATGTAATGTAATATGGCCCTTTTAATTTTTAAATAATTTAAATGCACTCATTATATTACAGAGAAATATGTTCCATAAAAGAAAAAGAGCACCAAGCCCATCCCAGAGGATCCTGCATAACATTTTTTTTTAAATTAATATTATCATGGAAAATCCATGTGTCCTTCTCCAATAGCTTCTAATTCATCTGACACAGTGTCTCCATTTTTATTCATACAAAATTCTTCGGATTTAGCCTCTTAATTTCCCTCTCAAAGTGCACCAGATTCATGCAATTCACTTTAAAAACTTAAAAAAATCTCACGGGGGGGGCATACCCCCGGACCCCCCTACGAGAGTCGGGATCCCGACTGGCTACTATTTTCACCCAGCTGGACATTGAACGCAAAAAAGGAAAACACTGGGTGTATCAATGGCATTTAACAAGAGAGGGGATATGTCTGTTTAATGTGCAAGAAAAGTGTTGCCGTGAAGAAGGATTACAATTGACGAAGACGCTATGAAACTAAACATCAGAGCAGCTACATGTCCTGATAAATGTGTTATTCTTGCCAAGTGGCCCGGCCCTTCATAGATTTTTCTGTATGTGGCCCTCAGTGAAAAAAGTTTGGACACCCCTGGAATAGAGAGTCCTGACGGAACACTTTTAATGGAGTTGTTCTTTCACATAATATACAGACCAGAGACACACAGGGAGATGAACCGGGGACTTCCTCCTGCAGGAAGGATGTGGAGTCTTGTCTGTTGTATCTCAATGGCTAAAAATGGGCCAGAAAAAAGGGGGGGAAAATGATTTGAATGAATAGTTTGTGTGTCCAGCACTTAGAGTTACGAGTGTTATGGGGTCAACGTTACATTTCACATTTTATTGCTTAGACAGTTTGCTGAGAGGTTGAGTTAACACCGTTGCCATTCATTGGTTTCACTCATTTTCAAAACAGTTAAAGCCCCTGTATTGTAAACCCAAATCCACACGATTCTTCTATGTAATTTGGGGAGTTAGTTGCATGATAGTAAAGCATCTGAAAAGAGTTATAGGCATATTTATCAATCCAAATGAAAGATATTGTCATTTAAGTTTGATAAACTTTTACAAAAAAAACAGCACTAAGTATGCTCTGGTTCTTCTTACAAGTGTTTTTTTAACCAATCACGGCAGTTCTCTGCTCGAATGTTCAACTAAAAGAATGACTGTTGCCATGGAGATTGTTTGATATGGCCACGCCCTCACAGTCCTGTCAAACGGTCAGTAAAAAAAGTTGGTAAAAAATGCTTTTTTCTTTATTCAGATTTTTTAAGAGCATATTGAGACACCAAACCTTTATATCATTTTTTAACACTATATCAGACCAGGTTGACAGAGGCTTTAATACCATTTCTAAGGTGACTGGGCTGTGATGTGTGTTTTAGTTGTAAACACTGCGTGGCCCTTGTGTCACTGTGGAGCGTTACGTGCGAGCAAAGCAGCGCGCTTCTCTTTCCTCCGACATGTCATTTGAAAAGGTGCTACATCCTGTATCGTTCTACTGGCTACTCACAGCCACTGATAGGAGTGTGTGTGTGTGTGTGTGTGTGTGTGTGCGTGTGTGGGTGTTTGTGTGTCTACTCTAGAGCCACAGTGAGTGTGTGTGTTTGTGTGTGTGTGTCTGTGTGTGTGTGTGTGTGTGTGTCTAATCTAGAGCCACAGTGAGTGTGTGTGTGTCTCAGACTGAAATGCTTCATTGATTTCACTCCCGCTCATCCTGCTGACCTGATAGCAAACTTCCTCTCTTATCAAAAGGATACACAATATATTCTATTTTATTACTTTTTCTTTCTTTTTTCACCCCTTTTTTGTCTTGTGTTTTCCCTCTTTATATCATACTATGCTGGTGAAAACATTTTATAAAATGTCACAAATGCTTTTAATAAAGCTTATTTAAACTTATTAAAACATTCACAAAGCGTCTTTTCATTTTGTCTTTTGGGGAAATATTGTCTGTAAGCAAAAGGCAACTCTTTTAGGCAACCCTAACATGAACCTACTTCATACCTGAACCTTAAAACCTATAGTGTTAACCCTCAAACAGCTCCTTTAAAGGCCTGTCCCAAAGTGAAAACCGGACAAAATGTCCTTATGTCCCCACTCTTAAGATCTAAAATGTAATTAGGAGAAGTTATGTAAAGCAGAGGTGAGCATCAATGTCTGTTGCCTACTTATAAAAGTTGGTTTATGTCTGTGCACACAACAACCCTCAGCTTCTGTCGACAGCAGCCATGAAATATCGACTCCTGTAATCTTGCGACAA
>OX442352.1:30890174-30912674 GCA_949357725.1 Hyperoplus immaculatus
GACAGTAAGATTTAGGACAAGACACTGGAGGCAAAACATTGTTTTTTCAAGCACTCGTTAACATTTTGCTTCCATAACATGTCTTCTTTCATACTAGTACGAATGAAAGGTCCAACATGTACAATTAGGTTTTGATTTGACTGAACCTTGTCTGTTTGTGTCTGTATATTTCTCTCTTTTCAAAATGAAAAAAAGATTTGAACTCTGACGTTATGCAACATCTAGATTTTTGTTTGTTTGAAAAATGCAACTGTACATAATTAGCTAGACATGGCAACATTTGTATAGTTATTCAAATGATAAAAAATACAGATGTAATACAAATATATGTTTTGATGTCCGCAATCAACGGGCAAAGTTTTATGATGATATCTAAAAACCTTTACCCTTTTTAATTCACCTGCAGTGTCTAGCATTAATCATGATAACTGTTGACCCACTAAATTTGTTTTATAAAATTGACATTTATTTTCCCCAAAAACATCATTGCAAGTGCCTTTAGTCAACCTTAAAGATGTTACAATTCAAACACAGACTGCTCTCAGAGTGACAACACATTGATTGACCCTCTAACCTCAGTTTGCCCTGTAGATTATCAGCTCTGCTCCAGAACAACACACACACACACACACACACACACACACACACACACACACACACACACACACACTCAAACACACACACACACACACACACACACTCAAACACACGTACACACACACGCACGCACGCATGCACGCACGCACGCACACACACATAACACACACACACACACATACACACACACACACACACACACACACACAACACTCGCTCAATTAGCTCCGTCATGTCACACACAGATAAGACAATAAGGTATTCCTGGACACCATTAAACAAGAGGGTCAAGACAAATCCATATGTTATAGATATAGGACAAACAGCTTGTTCTTAAACCCTACACGATGTTCCTGAAGATAACTACTGTGTGTGAACAGTGTACCTACTGTATGTGCTCATGAACCAGCTCTGTCAAGTAACTGACAGTATTGAAGTAACTATTTACATAAGGGCACTTTTTTTATAAAGAAGCATCGTTTTCATCTTTTTAAAGTCAATCAATCCTCATATATTGATTGTGCTTTTTCAGCTGATTTACTAACACATTAAAGGGGGAGTCAGCGATTCTGGAGTGAATATCTCCTCATGATCCAATACCTGGGTGTACTGTGTGTGCACTGAATACACAGCCTAGGCTCTGTAAACGGACATGTTACTAGCTACGGTGGGCCCCTTTGTTTACACACCAGTTTATAGAATATAGCCCAACATCACAATTGACAATTTGTATCAGGTGGCTTGAAAAATATATAATAAAGTATGTGTGATCTAATTGGTCAAAAGACACACACGCACACACACAGTGAAAAGTATGGCAGGGCATATAGCTTATATACCCAACAGGCTCTAGAAACGGCTGGTTATGCAACACACACAAAGATCCAGTCTTGTGATTCTTGGTAGCAGCACGGTTAGTATTTACATTTCCTCTGGTTTACAGCAGCACATCCACAGCACACACACACACACACACGCACGCACACACACACGCACGCACACACACACACACACACACACACACACACACACACACACACACACACACACATCCACGCCACACAAGTTCAAACTAGATAAAACGATCGATGAAAAGTTAATGGTTAATCTTTTTATCGGTCACGACATTTGGACTTTTTCCAAACCTAAGTCACACTGTCTGCATCACTGGAAATGTCTCACCCACTGAAAAATAAATCGACAAAAGCAGTGTGATTCTGTGTGTGTGTGTGTGTGTGTGTGTGTGTGAGTGATCATTGCGAGAGTTACTTTGCATCTTTCGAAACTGCAAAATGCAAAGTGTTGCCTTTCACCGGATGTTATCGTGTGAAGGAAGTTTCAGAAGTTTAAAATGGTGAAGGATTGTGTGTGGCAGGACTTTCACATTTTGATCAGTACCTCATCTAGACAGTGCCTTGCCAACGTATTCATACCCTTTGAACTTTTCCACATTACAACCACACACGTTCATTTATTTTATTGGGATTTCATGTGATAGACCAACACAGAGTGGCGCATCATTGTGAAGTGGAATGAAAATGATACATTGTTTTAAAAAAAAAATTATAAATAAAAAAACTGAAAAGTGTGGCGTGCAAAAGTATTCAGCCCCCCTGAGTCAATACTTTGTAGAACCATGTATTGCTGCAATTACAGCTGCAAGTCTTTTGGGGTATGTCTCTACCAGCTTTGTACATCTAGAGACTGATATTTTTTCCCATTCTTCTTCGCAAAATAGCTTAAACTTCAGATTCAGCGTCAGATTGGATGGAGAGCGTCTGTAAACAGCAATTTCCAAGTCTTTCCAAAAAACCTCAAATTTCAAGACAGTTAATCACTTGGATATAGATACAGATACATACCCTAACCCTTAAAAAAGGAGTAACAATTTAATATTGTTTTTCCTCAAGCAAATCAATTCTCTTTAGCCATTACATTCTTCGAGTGTAAACTAGGCTACTCAGAATATTAGACATTTTACATTATATTACCCAGAAGCAAAAACAGAGTTACACACACACACACACACACACACACACACACACACACACACACACACACACACACACACACATACACACACATTCAAATACCTGCTTGAGCAGCACATGAACAATACAGTCATCAGCAGGCTATGATTTATTTATTTATTTATTTATTATTCTTTCGGACAATTCCACACAATACACAATTTTCTCTTGCAAATATTCATACATCATACTTTGTGTTGTCCGAAGGGAGAGAGATGAATGGAACATTTGACATAAGCAGAATTCTCCAAAGGGCGCAAATGGAAATGGAAAGTTCCTCGGAGCACTTTTGAAATTAAAGAAAAAAAAAAAGTCAATAAACACAGACAGTGTTTGGGTCCCCAGGGGTTTCCATAGCAACAACTCCCAGCCCAACCTGTCCCATTTAACACACACCTTTATACACATACACACACACACACACACACACACACACACACACACACACACACACACATACCTACCTCATAATCACTTTTCACTTTCTCCAACAGACTGTAATATAATGTTAAGTCAGGCTCACACACTCAACCCTGAAGCAAAGGGCAGGAGATTGTACTCTTCCACTTATTTATGACTGATGTTTTATGAGTATGTCATTTTCTAAACACTTCTGTATTCACTTGTGGAAAACATAAATAAAATAAAAAAATTGCAGATTGTACTATTAGGTTTATGTGTGTGTCCTGGGGTTAGAGAAAGCCTGCATTGCAGAGCGGCAATCCCTGGAAATAAATATGCTTATAGCTTACTCAAGAGTGTGAGTGCTACAGGGAGTGACTGTGTGTGTGTGTGTGTGTGTGTGTGTGTGTGTGTGTGTTTGAGTGAGTGTTCATTGGAATTTCCTGTCACTTTCAGAGAATAGATTTAGTCAGAACTGTTATCAGCTATTCCTACAAGTCTCAATTTAAGCTGGGACTTGTGGCGCACGGACACACACACACACACACACACGCACACACACACACACACACACACACACACACACACACACACACACACACACACACACACACACACACACACACACACACACACACACACACACACACACATAATTGATTCAAATCAAAACACTCTAGGCATGACTTATTTTAGTTTGACTCACTGGAAATGGGACTTTTCACACAGAGCTCCCACCACAGTTTCAGGCACACACACACTTTGCAATTCTTGCCTTGAGGTTAAATACTCAATCAATAAGGGCCCAAACAGTGAAAGTCATTGTGACGATGATTTTTCCATGGTAGGCTATCAGTGTTCCAATCAGTGGGGTAATACGGTATGTCGGGAAAACACTAGACCACTTTCTCGAAAGGAATTCTTATTACAAACTTCCTAGAAGTAGGTTAGTAGCAGTAGTTCACTGAAATGGCAAACTACATATGATCATATAGATGCTGAAAAATATATGAATTGCAGGTTGGAAGATGTTGTAACAGGTTGTAAGAAATATATATTGGTCGAGAAAAGAGTTTAACTTTACAAAATTATATATAGTGGATCTTTTCTTCTTATTTGGCCTAATAACATACCCTAACTTGACCAAATGGTATTAAGATAAATCAATCAGGTAAAGTTAACATATCATGAATGTATCATGAATATCAAGTAAGTGCTGTTTACTTTACAATTGTATTTTATCCATAAAACAAAATATGACATTAATTAAGTTTGTCATAAAAAAATAATAATAATCTGTAGGAGAATCCCAGACCCCCTGCTAATGTTGACACAGCCACTACACCCATGCGCTGTCAAATAGCCTATAGTTTGAATGTTCCATTTTAATTTCCTGTTTGCGTTGTTGCTATGCAGTACATACAGCTCTGGAAAAAGGGACACAACTCAAAATGTTCAGTGTCTCTTATTTTATGTCATTAATTTTAGAGCATTTCCTTTGAGTTATGTAGAGATGAAGATTTAAGAAAAATCCAGACTGGTCTCTAAATTTTTTCCAGAGCTGTATATACAGTAGGCTATAGGCTAAAACTCTAGCAAGACCGTCCCTGTTTCACCTCTCTGCGTGCCTCATACATAGTCCTACATAACATACGTGTTTTTGTAAACACCGGCGAGCCCAGATGAAGGGAGTGTTTTATCAACATTCTCTAGTGTTGTCTGTTTCATTCCTGAGATGTTATGTAACCAAAGCGCTGACCTGGTCAAATGATAAGGAACCCTAACCCTAACCCTAACCCCAGGCCCGGATTAAGAGGAAAGATTACACTAGGCATACCGCATTTTTTCGGGCCCCCTCCAAACGGATACTTCACGATTTAGTGACAAAACTACATACATTTGAACTGCCACAAGAGTATTATGCTCATTCATTTGTTTAAGAGTTGCGCGTTTGTAAACGGGAGTAAAGAGAAACGTAACCGTGTGCGACTTCACGTCTGTTTGTGAGCGCACTGCAGGAGCACTTCTGTAAAGTGCGTGCAGAGTCCAGTGTGCAAAGACGGATTAACATGACCACGGGCCCTGGACACAAACCAGCCATGGACCCCTATCAACACCCAAATACAGGGACTGGCACACCGTGCAATCCACAATCACACACATTATAATGCAGCGCACAGCCTAGAGAGAGAAAGAGAGAGATAGAGCCAAATACAATTCTATAAAGTCCCTCTGGTGCTGCGCAAGAGAAAGATAGTCTTTGCGCCGGAGCCTACTAGACAGTTAGATTAGGGCAGAGACACCGACGATGCGAGCGCGCTCTAAGCGCGCGAGCAGATTCTTTTTGCCTTTGTAAGATCTCTGCGCCTGCTTTTTCGCCCACCCTTGCCCCCATAGACATTATAAAGCGATTCACCTGGTGAAACCTGGCGTGGAACTCTGTGGTGGGTAACGGCGAAATTCACACTGATGAGACATCGCCGGTGTGAGCCGCCGCACAGAAAAACTCTAGTTTGACGGCTAAAATAATAACCGGGGAGCAGAGCCGGCCCAAGCCTTCATAAGACCCTAAGCCGAATTTGATTAGGGCCCCCCTCTCCAATGTTATCGTGGCCAAATGATTGACTATTGTTAAATGTCATTCACACACCCAGTTCATCGCTAGTGCCTCCAATGTCCAGCTTAGTGAAAATAGTAGCCAGCCGAGATCCTGACTCTCCAAGGGGGGTCCGGGGGTATGCCCCCCCGGGAGATTTTTTGTACCTTTTTAAAGTGAAATGCATGAATCTGGTGCACTTTGAGAGGGAAATTAAGAGGCTAAATCTGAGGAATTTTTTGTGAACAAATAATTTGGAGATACTGGCTCAAATGAAGTAGAATTAAAAGCTATTGAAGAAAGACATATGGATTTTCCATAAAAATATTAATATAGAAAAAATATAATTCAGTGTCCTCTGGGATGGGCTTGGTGCTTTTTTTCTTTTATGGGACATATTTCTCTGTAATTTAATGAATGCATTTAAATGCAGCGAGAGGAACGTAGCAGAAGAACTCTGTTGTCCAGC
Organism: Hyperoplus immaculatus; assembly: GCA_949357725.1. Taxonomy (NCBI): domain Eukaryota; kingdom Metazoa; phylum Chordata; class Actinopteri; order Uranoscopiformes; family Ammodytidae; genus Hyperoplus; species Hyperoplus immaculatus. The sequence goes on from OX442352.1 coordinate 30,896,269, forward strand.
TATCTTTTTTTCCACAGATGAGGCTGAAATAGGCTATAGACTATACACAGTGCATGGGCAACTGAGGGCAGCCCCATTTCCAATTTTTTTAAATAAACTCAATACCGAGTGATAAGTTAACCTCGGATGAACTGATTCAATTATTAGGCTATTAACTATCCAGACCAAAACATTGTATTCATTTTTTGTATGATAACTTACATTTGCATAATATGATGTTAATATCAAACACACATACTAAAAAAAAAAAAAAAAAAAAAAAAAAATTTTTTTTTTTCCTTCTCACTGGGCCCCCTAGTGGAAATGGGCCCTAGGCACGTGCCTAGAATGCCTATGCCTAGATCCGGCCCTGCCTAACCCTAACCCTAACCCTAACCCTAACCCTAACCCTAACCCTCCTCTGTTTGATAAGGAACCCTAACCCTAACACTAACCCTAACCCTAACCCTCTAACCCTAACCCTAACCCTAACCCTAACCCTAACCCTAACCCTAACACCCCGTTAACAACCTCATCATCTCCGGAACCGAATCAAACAACCGTTGGACCACCGGACAGAGGAAGAGGGCGGAAAAAATATGGATTCATAAACTGGACACCACCATACCAAAAGGCCTCAATGACAAATAATCATCCTTTCCAACAAAATCCATTCCCCCACTTCTTCCCACCCTGGACCATCCACGCTGCTGACCAGAGCCCCCGCCCCGCTCCCAACATGCTTGGTTTTTATTCCCCCTTTTTTTGCGAATTTTTTTTAATTTTTCTAATTTTATTCTAATTATGATAATTTTAATTATTTAAATTTTCTAATTATTTGAATTTTTTAATTGTTTTAATTCTCACTATTTTAGCTGTTCTGATTTTTTATACCATTTCCAAATCTTTATTCAAGTTGTTTTAACGTTTTATTTGATCCTGGTCAGCAGCACCCTCTTCTTCCCACCCTGGAGCATCCACGCTGCTGACCACAGCCCCCGCCCCGCCCACAACATGCTAAGGTTTTTTTTGCCTTCTTAGTGGTTTTCTAATTATTCTAATCTGTTAGAGATTTTCTTAATTATTTGAATTTTTTAAATTATTTTAACTTTTTAATCTTCCAATTGTTTTAATTTTCTAATTCTTAATCTTTTAATTATTTTAATTTTCTAATTACTCTTAGCATTTCTAAATCATTATTCAAGTTGTTTTAACTTTTTATTTAACCCTGGTCAGCAGCACCCTCTTCTTCTGTCCACTGCAGAGACACCCTGCCTGGGACTCGAACCCTGGTCTCCCGGGTGAAGGGGCAGAGCTCTTCAACCGCACCACCAACACCACTCCCATTTTTAGATCAATAGGCCTGTGCAACAACATTCCAACAAAGGAACCTTTTAACCCAAACCCTAACCCCACCCTAACCTTAACCCTAACCCTAACCCTAACCCTAACCCTAACCCTTTAACCCTAACCCTAACCCTAACCCTAACCCTAACCCTAATCCTAACCCTAACCCTCTAACCCCTAACCCCTAACCCTAACCCTAACCCTCCTCTGTTTGATAAGGAACCCTAACCCTAACCCTAACCCTAACCTTCTAACCCTAACCCTAACCCTAACCCTAACCCTAACGCTCTAACCCTAACTTTAACCCTAACCCTAACCCTAACCCCTAACCCTAACCCTAACCCTAACCCTTACCCTAACCCTAACCCTAACTCTAACCCTAACCCTAACCCTAACCCTAACCCTAACCCTCCTCTGTTTGATAAGGAACCCTAACCCTAACCCTAACCCTAACCCTAAACTTAACCCTAACCCTCTAACCCTAACCCTAACCCTAACCCTAACCCTAACCCTCTAACCCCTAACCCTAACCCTAACCTTAACCCTAACCCTAACCCTAACCCTCTAACCCCTAACCCCTAACCCTAACCCTAACCCTAACCCTAACCCTCCTCTGTTTGATAAGGAACCCTAACCCTAACCCTAACCCTAACCCTAACCCCTAACCCTAACCCTAACCCTAACCCTAACCCTAACCCTAACCCTAACCCTAACCCTAACCCTCTAACCCTAACCCTAACCCTAACCCTAACCCTAACCCTAACCCTAACCCTCTAACCCCTAACCCTAACCTTAACCCTAACCCTAACCCTAACCCTAACCCTAACCCTAACCCTAACCCTCTAACCCCTAACCCCTAACCCTAACCCTAACCCTAACCCTCCTCTGTTTGATAAGGAACCCTAACCCTAACCCTAACCCTAACCCTAACCCTAACCCTAACCCTAACCCTAACCCTAACCCTAACCCTCCACTGTTTGATAAGGAACCCTAACCCTAACCCTCCTCTGTTTGATAAGGAACCCTAACCCTAACCCTAACCCTAACCCTCTAACCCTAACCCTCTAACCCTAACCCTAACCCTAACCCTCTAACCCCTAACCCTAACCCTAACCCTAACCCTAACCCTAACCCTACCCCTCTGTTTGATAAGGAACCCTAACCCTAACCCTAACCCTAACCCTAACCTTAACCCTAACCCTAACTCTAACCCTCCTCTGTTTGATAAGGAACTCTAACCCTAACTCTCCTCTGTTTGATAAGGAACCCTAACCCTAACCCTAACCCTAACCCTAACCCTAACCCTAACCCTAACCCTAACCCTCCTCTGTTTGATGAGGGCTGTTTATGGTGGGAGGCCGCGGGGAGTTAGGGAGGATTATATGTGACGGGATGGGGCCGTTATTCAGCCCGACCACCCTGTTCGCACACACACACATGCACAAACTCACGTGAAAACACACATGCGTACACACACACACAGGGCCCGGTCCTCAATGGTTATTATTTTAGTTTAGTGCTGTCTCTGGTTTTACAATGAGTGTGGCTGTCTGTTTGTGCTAGAACAAGTGAGTTTGTTAACAAAGACTGACTAACTTAAAGCTGTAGGCTACTGTGTAAGATTTTCAAATTAAAAAGGTTGATTTTTATATTTCTTACATTATTTTTCACTGGCATTTTGTCCACAATAGTGATTATGGAGAATATTTGTTGTCAAAATCACTTTTGTCAAAATCAGTGAATATCCCTTCATGATCCACTTCCTGTGCGTACTATGTGTGCACTAAACAAAAATCAGGTTTTCTTGTTTACATACCGTGGTTAACATAGGCTACCAATTTACAGAGACTAGGTTGTGTATTAACAAACAAAAACAGGCTTTTGGATAACTATTCGGCTAATTATTTAGACTTTACAGAGCAGTCAAGACACCAAAAATTCCTGTCACATAGTTACGTACAGTACATAATTACATAGTTCAGCTTTAATGCAATGTTTTGATCCTTTGCATTGAGGGTTTTTATCACCTAACCCACTTTTAATAGAGCCATAATAATACTTGTTTACCACCAAACCAAGGTATGCCCGTTATAACGAGCGATGTGGAATGTGACTCTGTGTAATTGTAGGAAACTAGTGCGGATATCTACATGGGAACTCGCTGCTCCTATAATAACAGCCATTAAAACATCTAAATTTATCCTGTGAAAGACGCTTGATTATCCTGTGCACAGACCCCCTCCTAGTCCCCCAAGATCTATTCAGTGGAACTGGCGCTTCCTTGTCATGTGAGAAGTTAACCTAAAAAAACTGACCTCTTCCTTAAGACTTGGTGGAGTCAGTGATTCTGGAGAACGCTTGTTGTCAAAACCACTTTCTGTCAAAATCAGTGAATAACTCCTCACGATACGCTACCTGTCTGTAGGTATACAGTGTGTGCGCTGATGGAAATCTGGTGTAAATACACAGCCTAGGCTCTGTGAACTGGTATGTAAACAAAGGGTAAAGTGGCCCAGTGTAGCTTGTAGTAGGCCTAGGCTACTGATGCAAGTGTAACAACCGAAGTATAAGCCGATCAGTATAGGCTAGCTTGGCCCAAATCTGATTTTGACAAAAAGTGATTTGGAAAACAAGCATTCTCCAGAATTACTGACTCCACACACACACACACACACACACACACACACACACACACACACACACACACACACACACACACACACACACACACACACACACACACACATACAAAATTGACTCCTGACATGAGTTCTCAGCACATCAGAAGATCTCCAGTCAGTTGGGACTTCAAAGCAAAACATTATAAAGGTTCATTGGACAACACACTTGATTAGCTTCAGAGATATAGCCACTTAAAGTTACGAGGTAAAGCCCCTGTTAAAACAACTACACAATATCCTTCTAACTATGTCATTTGGGGAGTAGGTTGTATGATAGTAAAGCATCTGAAAAGAGTATCTATCTATCTATCTATCTATCTATCTATCTATCTATCTATCTATCTATCTATCTATCTATCTATCTATCTATCTATCTATCTATCTATCTATCTATCTATCTATCTATCTATCTATCTATCTATCTATCCATCCATCCATCCATCCATCCATCCATCCATCCATCCATCCATCCATCCATCCATCCATCCATCCATCCATCCATCCATCCATCCATCTATCTATCTATCTATCTATCTATCTATCTATCTATCTATCTATCTATCTATCTATCTATCTATCTATCTATCTATCTATCTATCTATCTATCTATCTATCTATCTATCCAAATTAAAGATATTGTCATTACAGTTTGATAATCTTTACAGAAATTAGGTTTAGATGAGGTAGTCTATGTTCTGGTTCTTATGACACAGTAAGTATTTTGAACCAATCACGGCAGCTCTCTGCCCGAACGTTCTATATACAGAGCAAATGGAATGAATATATTACTTCTAGAATATCTACAACAGCTGTTTGTAAATGCTGCCATACTTAGAGATACAGAGATTTATATGAAAAAGTAATTCACAATAGCTTTAAATAGGAGAACAGAAATAAATGTCAAAACTCCTTTTGAAAGGCGCTCCGGTGGCGTCGTGGATAGAGCGCGTACCATATTGGCTCCGGCCTTCATTGCAGTGGTCGCGGGTTCAAATCTGACCCGTGGACCTTTACTGCATGTCATCCCCCCCTCTCTCTGCCTCCCCATTTCAACTCTGTACTATCTAATAAAGCTTGAAAATGCCCCAAAAAAAAAAACATCTTTTGAAGTCTTAATCTTAGATATCAATAGAAACGTTTACTAGTGTGAAACTTTTATAGTTTCTTCTTATCGCTGGTACAATAAACGTCCCCAGAAACTGAGTAAGTCTCGTAAAGTTGAAAAACGCTTTGATCCGTCATGTGGACCATCTGAAATTACTGAAGCAATGCAGAACACAATGTATGTGATGATATGCAGTGTGTGTGTGTGTGTGTGTGTGTGTGTGTGTGTGTGTGTGTGTGTGTGTGTGTGTGCGTGCGTCTGTGTGTGTGTGTACGTGTGTGTGTGTACGTGTGTGTGTGTGTCTCTCTCTGTCTGTCTCTCTCTCTCCCTCCCTCTCTCTCTCTCTCGCTCTCTCTCTCTGTCTCTCTCTCTGTCCTGTGTTTTCTCTGCCTGCACCCTGCTGTGTGGAGAGGTCAGGCTGATTAGATAACTGTTGTGTATACAGAGCAGCACACGAGGGGGCCGACGCCTGATACCCAAAGCTCAAACAGCCAAGGACTTAGTCTTAAGGCCAGGACACACCAGTCCGACTACCCGAAAATGGAGACTGCCGATTCAGGGAGCTCCAGTCTTCCCGTCGCGGCCGAAAAAGTGCAAAGAACACACCAAACCGACTGAACATAGATAGAAATACGTATTTATATTTATGGACCATAAAGAGCACCATTTTGAGCAGAGAGTGTCGAGCATGGTGTCGAGCAGTCAACAAGGGTTGATGCATGTGAGTACTCGCTGAACGAAACAAACAAACAAACACATTAAAACGATGGCTAACTGTTGTTAGCTGTTTGTGCTACCCGCCTCTCTTCCGGGCTTCACTGATTCGCTAGCCCTCCACAAATCAAATTGCTCCAACTGAAAGACTGCCTGCCGCCCAAAAGAAGCCCGACGACATCTACGACGACCGATTTCACGGCACACACCAAACAGATTCGTGTCCCCGCCCCCTCCCGACTCTACGACGGCGATTATCGGGCCGGTGTGTCCTGGCCTTTAAAGCACGGGTGTACAAATTCTGCTTAGGACCCCAGGAAGGCTTGGGCCGGCTCTGAGGGCAAATGTGTCTGTTTAATGTGCAAGGAAAGTGTTGCCGTGAAGAAGGATTACAATTTACGAAGACACTAAACATCAGAGCAGCTACATGTCCTGATAAATGTGTTATTCTTGCCAAGTGGCCCGGCCCTTCGTAGATTTTTCTGTATGTGGCCCTCAGTGACACCCCTGGCCCTGTCTTAAAGCATCTAGCGGCACTTCTTGAAGCAGCAAAAAAAAAATCTATAACATTGAGTTAACTTAAAGCTATGGTGCGTAACTTTTACATTTAAATGAATGTCCGTTACATTCAAGCCATGGCCAAACAAGTTGATACAAAGAAGTTGATTAAGCCTATCAGCTCCACAAAACTCTCTCTGTATTTCTCAGTATGGCAGCGTTTACAAACTGGTGTTCCCTCCCCCCCCCAAGACACTGGCGCAGGAGCTCAAAAAAATCCCAAGAAGAGCCCAAGAAATGTTTCAGTTGTTGACTCTACTGCTAAGAAAAAACCTGGACATAGAGCAGACGGTATAAAATCCATGAGTGATCACTGATGGCTTACCTCATGTAGATGCACAGACAGTGTTGTTGTAATAACTCAGAATTCCTCATGGGTTAACATTCGCAAAATATTCATAAGAACTGTATTTACTTCTTTAACTAATTCACTCTAGGTTCAAAAAATATTTAAAAAAAGTTCAAATAATTAGCTTATCTACACACTTTAACTGCATTCTAAGTGTGATTTCCTGTGTGTGTGTGTGTGTGTGTGTGTGTCTGTGGCCTGTGTGTGTGTGTGTGTGTGTGTGTGTGTGTGTGTGTTTATGTGTCTGTGGCCTGACCCACATCATGTCAGCAGCAGCTGTGCACACCTGGTGCTAACGGCTGTACATGATAGAGACAAACTGCCTGGAACGTTCCCACAGGTTTACATAATGATTAATCAACGATGCCTTCCTTGTTGAATACTCTCAAGGACATTTTTTAACACCTAAATCATTGCGTTTTACATATATCTATTATATCTATTTGTCTATATCTATCCATATATCTCTCTCACGTAGTTCCATAGCTATATAAAGAAAGTTAGGAAATACATAAAAAATATAAACAAACATACAATATACTTAAATTGTACATTTTCAATTATTTTAGTTTCCTGTATTTTGCAAATATTTTACATTATGTCCTTTTCTATTGCACATTTGGTTTTGCCTCATTATTTATAATTGATACTGTTCTATTGATACTTACAGTAGTTTTCACTTTTGGTCCAATATGTTATTTTCAAGTTCAACATTTAAAGGTGCACTATGTAACTTTGGGTGTGTCAGAGAAGTGAACATTTTCCAAGATATATTCTCATAAGTGAATAAACAAACTTTCCTCACAGGAAAATGTGATCCCTGGAACACTGTTTGAAGTGAGAAAGCTTCCTGAAAACTTACTGTTTCACTGTTGTTGTTGTTGTTGTTGTTGTTGTTGTTTACAGCAGCAGGGCCCACAGTTTGGTTTACAAACATATTCTAGTCTTATGTTTAGTTCAGGGTACTTTATTCTATCCTTAGTACTTATTGCACCTTGGGTCCATGACAGAGGTATTTTGAAAGCCTCTATCAGGCACATACTTCAGAAATTGCCCGTAAGGTTGACTTAACCTCACTTTGTGGTAGTTTGTGATTCTCAGTAAAGCTTGTTTCAAAGTCACACCACTTCCTCTGTGCCAAATACTAAAAGCTTGTTTGTTTTGACAACAGCACGGGTCTGACCCCTGTCCTTGGCTCACATGCCCCTTAGAACTAGAGTTATAGAGGTGTGTGTGTGTGTGTGTGTGTGTGTGTGTGTGTGTGTGTGTGTGTGTGTGTGTGTGTGTGTGTGTGTGAATAAAGTGTGTGTGAGTGACCTTTGGGCTATGTCAATAAAGTTAAATCACCATATGCTTTGTGTTACTCACTCCCATACTGTGCTCAGTGCTCACTGAAGGAACTTATCACTTGATAATTGGTTCACAGCTTGAAGAGTGTTTCACAGATGTTTTTCTTTTAAAGGTAAACAGGACGTACGCTTCAGTTAAAGGTGCAGGCAGTGATTCTGGAGAAAATATTTGTTGGTAAAATCACTTTGTCAAACTCAGTGAATATCTCCTCACGATCCTCTACCTGTCTCTACTGTGTGTGTGTGTGTGTGTGTGTGTGTGTGTGTGTGTGTGTGTGTGTGTGTGTGTGTGTGTGTGTGTGTGTGTGTGTGTGTGTGTGTGTGTGTGTGTGTGAGTGTGTGTATGTGTGTGTGTGTGTGTGTGTGTGTGTGTGTATGTTTGTTGATACAAATTAGGTGTTAATACACAGCCTAGGCTCTGGAAGCTGTTATTTTGCAAGCTAGGGTGGACACCCTTTGTTTACATACCAGTTTACAGAGCCTAGGCTGTGTTATCACCGGATTTTTTCTCAACGCACACAGTACAGACAGGTAGCAGAAACAGATTTTGACAACAAGCGTTCTCAATAATCACTGACTCCATCTTTGAAATAAATGTGTTTAAAAAAAATACAAATAAGGGTTTGAGCTATTATTCTTTTAAGTAGCCTATCCCACTGTATCACTTATACAGTAATACTCTGGTGCAGAGGGCCAGGCCTGACAGTTACAATATTCAAAACACCATGTTCTTGTGGAAGAGGAAAAACATACAACTCCAGAAAAAAAAGACCAGTCTGGATTTTTCTTAAATCTTCCTCTCTACACAACTTATCAAAAATGCTCTTAATGACAAAGAATGTATTGGAATTTGTTTGAAATGTTGTCAGTAGTTTATAGAATAAAACCAAAATGTTCATTCTACTCAAACATATGCCTATAACTAGTCAAACGACAGACACTGAACATTTGGAGTGATCTCTTAATTTTTTCCAGAGCTGTGTGTTACAGAATGACTAAATTTAATTATATTTTCAAATAAATTAAAAATACAATACATAAGCTACTTTATTTCCTCTATAGTACCAACTATTACTTAATGCTCAAGCAGAGACCAGTATGACGCACAGCAGTATATTGTTATTCTAGACCTGGTGATTCTAACCGCATGTAATAGTTCATATCTATTTAATCGTTTGCTGGAATACGTGAATAGTCTGTTTTAGTCATTTGACATTTGTGAAGACTTCCCCCTCCAGCCGCCCGTTACCACACAGGAAGCTGACACTCCACAATGGGACTCAGACTTCAACAGACTAACTTCCACTTCGTTGGCCTCATAGCATAATTGCCTATATCATATTTACTCTACTCTACTTTTACTCTACATCTACTCTATTCTACATCTACTTTACTCTACTTTTCGTTAGCCTAATAGCATAATTGCCTAAGTCATATTTCAAAGTTTATAGAGTAGTGTAAAGTAGATGTAGAGTAGAGTAGATGTAGAATATAGTAGATGTAGAGTAAAAGTAGAGTAGAGTGAATATGATTTAGGCAATTATGCTATGAGGCTAACGACTTGTTCAACTCATTTGTATGTAGGACAAATAAATGAGAAGTTTAGCATTTAAATAGTGTAATACAGACCTGTTTTTTAAGTAATTTAATTTGTTTTATAAGATACATGTTATCATAGCAACAGTAGTTTTCACTTTTTGGTCCAATGTGTTATTGTCAAGTTCAACATTTAAAGGTGCACTATGTAACTTTGGGTGTGTCAAAGAAGTGAACATTTTCTAAGATATATTCTCATAACTGAATAAGAAGACTTTCCTCACAGGAAAATGTGATCCCTGGAACACTGAAGTGGAAAAGCTTCCTGAAAAGTTACCTTTTCACTGTTGTTGTTTACAGCAGCAGGGCCCACAGTTTGGTTCAACATATTCTAGTCTCATGTTCAGTTCAGGGTGTCTCAAAATAATTTAGTTTTTAGATTCATGATGATAGAATGAGATGTAGAGTAAGAATGTTTTGTAAACTAACTGCAGGCTCTGCATAAGTAAACAAATCCCCCTCCTCTGAAACTGTACAGTGCACCTTCAAAATTGTTATTAGGCTATGTCAAACGCAAAAAAATATATATATACAAAAACTATTGAGGAGCAAATGCTTGTTTAAACAGTATATGACTTTTATTCATTACTGTGACATGATGAGTGCAGTATGTAGGATTCTGTGTCAGTGCATTGATTGATCTATAAAGAACAAAATAAGGCACTTTTCTATGACCTTTTATGTATCTCACAATAATAATAAAAACAACAACAATACACAAAGCCCTGTACAATCTTGATATAACTTTGTTAATTTAAAAGATGCTACGCTAAAGTAAAGTTAGCACCATAACAACTTACCACAGGAAAAAATGTACACATACATACAGTATGTATACAATATACATCATATGGCACATTCTTTATCATAACTGTCCATGCAGTTCCGTATAATAACATTCCGTTCCAGGTCAGCGAGCGAGTAATTGCGCTTTAACACGATTAGAGAATAAACCCCAGAGGAAAAGGGACGTCAGTTGGTGGTAAATAACGAATCCACGGATGTGAACAAAAGGGTCATTTGGCCGGAATACTGTTTGTAAAGGCGTTCACTGAATGGTCCAAATATATTCGCCCTGAGATGAAGACTGATATCAGATAATACTTCTTTGGCAGGTGCTCCGTAGAACACTCCAAAACAATCCAGTGTTCCAATGTTTGTAGGAAGGAATTTAAAGGTGTAGTCAGAGATTCTGGAGAACACTTGTTGTCAAAAATCACTTTTTAGATCAAAATCAGTGAATATCTCCTCAAGGTCTGCTACCTGTGCACAGCCTAGGCTCTGTAAACTGATAAGTAAACAAAAGGCCCACGTACTGTAGCTAGCAACATGCCCGTTTTAGAGCTATGATGCTAGCTACTGTGGGCCCCCTTTGTTTACATACCAGTTTAAAGAGCCAAAGCTGTGCGTTAACACTTGATTTTTTTTCCAGTGCGCACACAGTACGGACAGGTAGCAGATCACGAGGACACATTCACTGATTTTGACAAGAAATGATTTCGACAACAAACGTTCTCCAGAATCACTGTCCCGGCTGTATGTAGCAGCACAACCTTTAATAGCCTATACCTCTCACTCTGAGCCCCAAGGTCCCACACTGTCAAAACAAACTCCAGAATCACTGACTCCACCTTTACGAGCCCATATTACACTGTCAGACCGAGCTCTCGTTGTGAAAGACTTTAGCCTTCAGGTTGCGCAGGCTGGCGTGCAGGTTGGAGCCGTTTTGCGACTGCAGCGCGTCCGACTCGTGTGAGCGGTTTCCCTGGCTCTTCCTCATGATGGAGTTCTGTATTGTCTCCGAGGTGAAGTAGTAAACGATGGGGTCGAAGCAGCAGTTTGACACGGCGATGCACAGGGCTATGGGGTAGATCGTCCGCACCACAGACTCCGCTAAACAGCCCTGTAACGTCTTGGTGCGCACCAGAGCGTAAAACACCAAGTTTACATTGTACGGGATGAAGCAGAAGCAGAAAATGGAAAGGTGCACGATTATCATGCGTAGGATCTTGGTTTTGTTGAGCTTCCCGCCACGGCTGATAGTTTGTGGGCGTCGTAAAGTCTGCAACACCATAATAGAACAGCCGACGTTTAGCAGGAGCGGTATTATGAAGCCGACCGTCTCTATGAATATCACCACTTTGGAGAGGTGGGACTTCCACTGCTTGGAGGAGAAGTTTTCAAAGCAGAAAGTCGAGCCGTTGTTTTTGTCCTCTGAGGTCGTGTTCAACAGGAAGCCGGTGGGGAGACTCCCTGACAACACCAGCACCCACACGGCCACACACACTATCTTCGCGTTGCGTTTTGTCCGAATTCCCCTCGACCGAAACGGGTGCACTATGGCCAAAAACCTGTCCACGCTTATGCAGGTGAGAAAGAGCATGCTGCCGTACATGTTGGTGTAGAAGAGAGACACGGAGAATTTACACAGCATGCTCCCGAAAGGCCAGTTGATGTTGATGAAGTAGAAGACCCTTAGAGGCAGGGTGAAGACAAACAACAGGTCGGACACAACCAGGTTCATCATATACGTCGTGGTTTCGTTTCTTAGTTTCAAGGAGCAGGTGAAAATGTAAATGGCCACAGCATTGGTTATCAGTCCCACTACGAACACAATGCTGAAGATGGTGCTGTACAACGGGTACTTGAACCCATCGTTTCTTTCGCACGTGGCGCCGCTGTTGTTGTTGTTCGCCGAGATGTTTCCATTTCCAAGCGTTTGAAAAAAGGTGAAATTATTGTCACTGGTTGGACTCGGTTGGACGGTATAGTTGTACATTGTGACGGTTGATGATGAGGCGGAGGAGGGGGGTCCGTTATGTAATGGCTATATAATGACCGGACAGAGAGTTCACAATGAATGGAGACTAGAGCACAGAACAGTTCCAGACTAGAATGCATTGAAATACACTCCGTATAGGCTGATAATTCCAGTCCAAGATTGAGAAGAATGATAGAATCCACTGTCTCAGCACTGCTGTCAATGATGCAGTTATTTTGGGGGTGGCCTCATGTTGAAAAAAAGACCCCCCCTGCCTGCATCCTACACACACACACACACACACACACAGAGGACACAGATATTCAAGTGTCCTCCCCTCCCCCTTGCCTTGTCTCTCCGCACCACAAATTGCTTTCAGTCTGAGCTGTTACTCACTCAGATAAATCAGTCAGTCAGAAATAAATGTGTATTCTCAATTTCACTCTAGAAATCCCAAGCCTTTACGAGCTGTGTTAGTCCACAAAAGGTAGTGATGGCATGTCCATATTCAGCTCCATACAATAGACAATCTCATGGTAAAATCCCTTGTCTGTCTTTGTCAAAGAAAGTCCCAAAAAATCCTGTATGTTGGTCCTTTTTTCAGCTCCAAAAGCAGCAAAATTGTCAGTAGATTTTCAGAGCTCTCTCACATGGTCCACCAAGTTCCTTCACCTCCTTCCAGAAAGCTGAACTTTAGCTGTCTCTCTCTCTCTCTCCGTCCGTGTGTGTGTCACAACAATGTGAGTGTTCTTTCTTTCTTTCTTTCACTAATTGTCCTAAAGGGTCTGCTTCCCGTCCGAGCCCTTTTGCTTGTCTAGCTCTTGCTAAATGACTCACTCACTCTCTTCTCTGTCCGTTTCCCAGAGCAGTTGACAGCCTCACGTGCTCACAATCTGCACTCTGCACGCTCTATAGGCTCCACTTCTCCTTTGTGTGTGTGCAGGTCGAGGCAGCACACAGTTTTTGTACTTAAAGTGGGAGGGAACCAAGCAAAAGTAACCCCACCCATTTTGCCTTGTCTGGCCTAACTCCTCCCTATCCTTTGTCTTGTTCTACAGTTAAAGGAGGGGGCAACCCAACACAACTTCTCTATAGTAAGGGAATTCAGCAATATTTAGGGTGAGACCTTTACCAGCAATATTAAGCTGAATATGAAACTAATTTTGTCAACTAAAGTTTTAAATGTGCCGTATTCTATGCTGCTGTTGTCAGACTACATAATCTTTCTGTTACAATGGTTACAATGTCAGATTAAACAATGTTATAAAGTCATCACTCACACACACACACACACACACACACACACACACACACACACACACACACACACACACACACACACACACACACACACACACACACGATTACACTGTCAGATTAAACAATGTTATAAAGTCGTACACTGGCCGAGAGACATAACAGACAATATGTTGCCCAGTGATTGCATTGTGAAGGGAATTCATCAAGATGTTGTGATAAGTCCATAATGAAACTTCAATCAAACTTTATTTATAATGCACTTTTCATACACAGTGAAGGCAACACAAAGCGCTTCACACAATTAAAACAAAACTAAAACAAACAATATCCCCCCCACACACAAACACGCATGCAGACAGACAGATAGATAAACAGACCGACAGAAAGACACACACACACACACACACACACACACACACACACACACACACAAACACACAAGTTGAAGTTAAAGCATGGATCAATAGATACAGGAATAAAACAGGAAATGTGGATGGGCTATTTAGACATCATGGTATGGAAGAGGAAGCTACCTTCATCAATCGCTGAGGGGGGGGGAATTCTAATTTTTGTTTGTTAGTTTTGTAAAGATAAAACTCTTCCACTTCTTTTCATCATGACAGAGATGATAAAAATAGTTGAAATAATCTAGATACCACTGTTCTGTTAAAGGATGCCGTATGATACGTTCTTATTTCAACAGTCAAGCCATAAAAAAAGATCAAACGTGCCTTAGAAGTTCACTCAAACACTTCGAAGGTGCAGTCAGTGATTCTGGAGAACGCTTGTTTTCAAAATCAGTGAATATCTCCTCACAATCTGCTTCCTGTCTTTAGTGTGTGTGTGTTGAAAACAATCAGGTGTTAACACACTGCCTACGCTGTAAATGCTATGTAAACACAAAGGATATGTAGAAAAAAAAGGGTACAGTAGCTAACAACATGCCTGTTTTGCCTGTGAAATAACACTGGATTTTATTTCACTGCACTGCACACACAGTATGGACAGGTAGCGGATCGTAAGTAGATATTCACTGATTTTGACAACAAGCGTTCTCCAGAATCACTGACTGCACCTTTAAATGCTCGAGGAACAAGCAAAGTGAACTGTATCCTTGTAGTTTTTGACAGCCAGTGTGGGCAGCAGCATAATACGAACAGTAGTGTAGTGTAGTATTCTGCAAAGGGACATTGTAAAATCACAACAGAAAGCTTTCTCTATTCAGAATCAAGCCCTTGTCCGTCCGTATAGCACATCTTCAACTTCTATCGGTTCTCTGTGAAATAGAAATTCAAGTTCTGTTAGAAAAGTCCCCTCTTGGCAGTCAGTTAAAACATTGCAGCCTTTGTTGTGATTGAAGTAGGTTAGGGAGGCAGGAATGCTGAGTTTAGAGAGAATTAGTCTTAGGCAAGAAACTTTTCTTTCTCGGCTTCTTGATTGGCAGTGTAGTCAGTGAATATGTGTGAGACTAGCGTGAGGGGATTTGTGTTAAATATGAAGTGTTAATTGTTTGTGTGGGATTTTGGTGCTATTGAAAAATGCATATTTGAGCATCTTGAAAAGCCCTATATATAATAAGATTATTACATATTCATATAATAATTACTTTAAGTCCTGGTAATGGCAACCTATAAAACTACATTTGCCTTTCT
Organism: Hyperoplus immaculatus; assembly: GCA_949357725.1. Lineage (NCBI taxonomy): Eukaryota > Metazoa > Chordata > Actinopteri > Uranoscopiformes > Ammodytidae > Hyperoplus > Hyperoplus immaculatus. The sequence goes on from OX442352.1 coordinate 30,911,620, forward strand.
TGTAGGACATTAACGTTTCTGCGCTCTTGCTTTCCGTAAGGCAGTAGTCTAGTTCCTAAAAAGCAGATAAAAGAAAATATCAAGTGTGATTAATTGCTATTAATTAAAGCAAATACACTACTAAACAGATTAAGCCCTGTATGCAAACATAAGCCTTATATTATGGCTTTAACCGGCCTATATATCTGTTTGGGTTTTCCATTTAGTAATTAATGTTTGCCAAGCAGATTAAAGAAGTTAAAGGTTTATTACTGCTATATTATAGTAGTTTTATTATACTATTTATTTATTTATGTTTAGTTATCATCGGAATAAAACTATATAAAGAACTTGTTCAGCAACCATAGGCATAGGTTTTGTTTCAACATTGGAAGGGGAGATCGGCAAAGTTAAAGTAGCTTTAACTTTTTTATATTTTTTTAAACACAAATTTTGCCGCGGGTGATCATAAATTACATGTAACAGCAAATGAGACCATCAGTCATCAGACCATCACAAATGCTTTTTAAATATAGTTTTTCTTAATGCCTTGTTCATGGGTACGCTCACCAAGGAACAACAGCTGGCGTAATGAAAACACTACCGCTCTTGTCCAAAGGGGGAGATAGAGTTAACATAAACTGAAAGTTCCTCGGAGCACCCTTAAGATCAAATATTTAACCTTTGCGTGAGTACATCCCCGTCTGCCATCTCAATGCTTATTATAACACAACAATATTGTCACCTGTATGTCTGTCTGTCTGTCTGTCTGTCTTTACTCAGGCATATTCTTTGTATTGTAAAAAGCCTTCAGTCGTGGCCTTGCTTTGGGGGTGCCAGACACAGTTTCCTGGCATTGTCAGACCTTTAACAGTCCAGGGAGTTCAGGCCTCATGTTTTTGTTTAGCGGACCACATACTCGCATGAGAAGCGCTTGTTTTTATGAGCTGGATGGAACAGTTATGCGGGTCAGAGACAATAGTTCAGGGCTTTTTTTCTATTTTCTTGAGCGTTTCAGTCTAGCCTTGATCGTGTTGATTTTGCGGTTCACTTGACAAAGGAATGGCAACAACACG